>AYEL01062944.1:0-33769 GCA_000484575.1 Olivierus martensii
TGCATGGAATTGTGTGATGTCATTCGCTATTTGTTAGTTCTTTTTGGGCTACTTTGGTGTTTGCCCGTGTTGTTTGTGTTAATTTTCAATTCTACATTTTTCAGAAAGTAAAAAATTTATAATAATTACTGTATTATTTTTTTGAGTGAAATGTAAGGATGGGTTCAAAAAGAACTGGCCAGAGGAATAATTCCGAAAAGAAGAACACTCAATTGAGCAAAGAGACGAAGAAAAAAATTATAGATAAAGTGCAGAAAGGTAGAACAATTAAAATGTAACTCTAATATGGCGTTCCTAGGACAACTGTAGCAACGTTTTGCAACAGAGACAGAAGATTATGGATGCTAGGGTATCTGCTGGAAGACTTCATTCCAACATCCAAGGGCTAATAAATTGTATGACGGGTATAAAATAGTGTATTTTGCAATTTAGTGTGTTATATAATAGTAAAATACATATAATAAAGTAAATAATATAGTGTATCTCTCTCACCTTACCCGTGTTAGGGGGTGGGGTGGGGACCGATAACGAATCAATCTATTTTCCATAGTCTTATATGGGAAATATTGTCCCGCAATTAAAGTTTCTCAATTCGTCATTACTTCAGCGACGGATTAGTGTCGAATTGCGAAGCACCACTGTATTAGGTAGAATGCTGTTGCACTTATCGCATTTCAATTTTGTCCGTAATTATCTAATTGCGAACGATAATAAGAAGATAGTTGAATATACCGAATCAAACTGAAATAGCATTTCTGCAATAAAACATAGTTTAAACGCTTTTTAGGATAATATGAAATAATAAAATTTATTTAATTATTATTAATTTATGTTTTGATTAAGATGTATTCTGAATAATCATTAATTAGGCCTTCTTAAATTGAAAAAATTCTTATTTAGTACTAAATTTAGAATTCGTTTGTTACTTAAATTGGATGGATATTTTTCCTCTATTTTGATAACCGCTAAAATGTTTTATAACAAAGAATATCAAGCACTACTATTAGAGATATTATTATCTTTTGATGATACTGTACTACAGTATATACACACAAACTACTACACTGACATCTGACGAGAAATATTGAAATTAAGAAGACATAAAAGCTATCTAGTTTACTATATTACTTGACTATATTCGTTCCGTACAATTTTCCTTAATTAATACTTATCCTCCTAAATTATATTCGTGAATAGAATTAAAATTAATTTAATACTGATTACCTTAAAAAATGTTATATTTGTGCCCACGAATATTATGATTATTAAATCGGTAATCACTTCTATTATCGGCTTAATTATCTAAATTAGAGATATCAACGACAAAAATAAATCCAAAGGTTATAAAATAATAATAATAAATAAGTTTAATTTTTAAGAAATTTATATCTTAAGATATAAACTAAAATATAGCATTTTAATATGTTAAATTAAGTTCATATTAAATTTTTTCCATATTTTTATATACATTTCAATATACTGTTCTTTTTATTCTGATTACTTAAATAAATAATCAGAATAAAGGGAATAAATAGAAGAATTATTCTTTAAAATACTGCTGTTAACAAAAATAATTCTGAACAGTACTATTAACATCAATTTATATTTTATATTGCAAAAATGTATATATTTACATGTGTAATCTTCTGCATGTTTAGATAATTCGTCGTATATATACATCAATAATGTTTCAAATTGCATTGCTCGAGATAAATTTATTATATATTTTTTTATAAAACTACAAAAAATAACTGACCGTTTTAAAGATGCTTTTAATATTCACAGGAAAATTTTGTGGATAATTTATAACTTACTTTATACACCGGAAATAGCGGTGCTTTATTTTTAAGACAATTGAGATTACTTTTATAGCTATAGTTTGAGTATTCAAATCGGTAAGCATTATAATAATCATATTTATGCAAAAACAAATTCATAATAAATAGAGTATGTAATTGTTATGGATGCTATAATATAAATGAGTTAAAAACTGAAAATATTCTTGAAACATTAAAAAGATCAGTATTTCTCACCTTATTTGTCATCTAAAGCCATGCTATTATTTATCGATATTTAATAGAAAATGTTTGAATCAATATGTATTAAATTCATTTATTTTATTATAAAAATTATTAATGACTATTAGAACAACGATTTATTCATAACAGGATATAATATAATATTGAATTACTATATTTTTTTATAATTTTGCGGTTTTCATGAAAAGATATCTATAAAATGTTATACTTTTCATGAAGTGATAGCTTAGAATAGGAATTCTCAAGAGATATATTTACAGACATATCTATCTATCGTTTATTATAAGAAAAAATTATTCATTTTTATTTTTATAATATGTGAAAATAAGTAATTTATTTATTCATTCATTCATTCAATTTTTATTTGAAAAACCATTTTTTTTAATTAAATAAGTAATATGTAATGATTTCGATTAGTAAAAATAATTCGTATCATATATGATATGATACGGTGACTCTACTCTTATTTAATAGAAATACTTTACTGGACGATTTCTGAACCAGAATTTTTTATTAAACATAATAAATAGAAATTTAAAATATTCATATCTAGCATTTTCTTAAACTCTCCTCTATCTATATATATAAAAAATTTGTCGTAATTAACTCCTAAAGGGGCGAATCTAGATTCGGGAGGGTGAATTATAGAACCCTTAGTATCTCCTATCTTTGTTGAGTTATAATATTCTTTTTTTTAACATATAAGTGTTTTAAAATTTTTAGAAAGTGTTTTTAATTAAAAGCTTTATAAATTTCAACCCATAAAGGGGCAGAAAAAGGGAAAAGTAAAAAAGTGGTATTTTTTATTCGATAGAGGATGTTTCTCCGGTGATCCTCTAACAGTTTTTGTAGGTTTATCCATATCTTCATAAAACAAAACAATAAAGCTAAGAAACTTAAAATAAATAAAACCAACTTAAAAAAAGGGAAGGGAGAAAACGCACTAAAAAGTAAAAATTAATCCATTCTTAAATTTAAATTGTTCTTTGCAATCAAAGAAAAGTTTATTGGAGTCAAAATGTATTTAATTGTGAAACACAGATATCAAGCTATATGACAGTAGTGTTCAATATTTTTTACTATGTGAGCTACTTTTCAATTCTAAGTTATTCGACGATCTATTCTCTTATAAAGATTACGTTCACGTTCCCCAAACTGATATCCGATTAGTATAACTATACAGTAAAATGCACTCACTTCGGAGAACCCACTCTCCCAGCCCTAAAAACATTATTTGTGTATTTAAAAATTTATTTATCGCATTTAATTATTTTAATACAACAAATAAAACAAATATATAGTTGAGTCTCTGTAGTCCGGCTCTTCGCCAGTCCGACACTTCCAGTAATCCGACACTCTGCGAACCGTCGCGCCGCCAACGTGAAATTTTTATGTCACAACTGTGGTCACAACTTGTCTATGTTCGAGAGAGAGAGAAAATGACGTAAAACAAATTGTCAGTCTCTATTCGTTCGTTACGTAGGCATTATAATCGGACTATTTTTTAAATTCAGTACACTGATTACTGTAAAATAGTGTTTTTATTGTATTAGTGTTTGTTATTTATCTTTACATAATGTCACAAATCGGAAAAAGTAAAAAACGAAAACATAAGACATTCAATGTGGTCGAAAAGGCCGAAATAATTAAGAAACTTGACTTGGGAGAAAAGTTTAGTGATTTGGTTCATTTCATGGTATTGGACGATCCACCATTTATGATATTGAAAAAATCGGGATAAAATTAAGGATTTTTGTGAAAGATTTGAACAGTAAGAGCAGTGACAGGAAAGTCTTAATAACTTAGCGCATTCGTTTGTGTAATTCCATTTTTTTCATTGAACATTCAATAATCCGACAAACCTCTGAAATCCGACAAGCCCCGGAACCATATGTGTCGGATTATGGAGACAATATTGTATTGAAATAAAATATTTATTTCTTTATTTTAGAAAACCAAAGTTAGAAAAAACAACAGATTGATTATAGACTCAGAAGTTACAGGAAATGCTGAGTGATTAAAAAAAATTAATGTGAAATTTGGCATTGTTTGGAGCTGGCAATATATGTCGATTCGAAACACAACAGAATTTTTTGCGCGATATCAGTTAATATTAGAAATTTTTATGTTTATACTTCCAGATGATAAGAAAATTATTGATTTGACAATTTTAACGAAAAATAAATAAACAAATATCAAACCGATAGCAATATACTTGAAGAGAATTAAAAAATAATACAAAATAATGATAAATATATTATTATGTTTACAATTTTAATTAAATTTGTAAGGAGGAATCAACTTGGGAGGAATAAACAAGAGATCGATCAAAAATCGTTCCGCGATCGACGAGTTGAACACACCTGCCATATGAAATAAATCCTTTTGATTTTTAAGATTTAATGCCAAAAATTTCTCTTCAACTTAAACTGGTTTTTGAAACAAAAAGCAGATCGAAAAACATCGTAAAACGGCTGTCCGCTTCGGTGACCTAAATTTGACTTCGCTGCAGTCGTCACAGAGATCATATATGTTGCTATTCATATACTTGAATTATACTATTTACAATTATTACAATGTAGAAAAAATTCATCCGTAGCGAAACACGGATTATTCATAACGAATATAGTTAATGACGTCATACAAGATGTCACAAATGACATCATAGTAAATCTGCAACAGCATAGCAAAACGAAATAAGGGAATAAGGTTCTTCTCAACAAAAGAGAAATTAGACTGATTGGTGATAGATGGATCCATAGAACAAAGCAGTTGAGGAATAAGAAACACAGTCTATTGTATTTTGTATAAGTTTATATGAAAAAATGAATTAATTTTATATTATTAAACGGGAAGTTGAAAAATTAATATAAAATTAATTCATTGTTACATTTAGATCCGCAGATCCCCCGGTCAACTCCGGGCACAGGTTTACTAGTTTCGCATAAGAATATTTCTTTATGGAGAAACTAAATTCAACTGGTAGCTGCATTTGAGAACCAAAGCTTAGAGATTCGAAATTTTCGAATCAATGAATTAATTTTATATTATTAAACGGGAAGTTGAAAAATTATTATAAAATTAATTCATTGTTACATTTAGACCCGCAGATCCCCCGGTCAACTCCGAGCACAGGTTTACTAGTTTCGCATAAGAATATTTCTTTATGGAGAAATTAAATTCAACTGGTAGCTGCATTTGAGAACCAAAGCTTAGAGATTCGAAATTTTCGAATAAATCATACGGATTTACATAAACATAAAATTATATAATATTTATGAAAAAAATAACTCTTGAAAATTTATCCTTTTTCGCTGTATGACTGCTTATTCATTTAGTAATGTTTAATAACAAGTAGAAATTTAAAACAAAATAATAATTATTTTAAATTGTTCATCTTTGCTAATTAAATACCTACTTTGTCTTGAAAATTTATCCTTTTTCGCTGTATGACTACTTATTCATTTAGTAATGTTTAATAACATGTAGAAATTAAAAACAAAATAATAATTATTTTAAATTGTTCATCTTTGCTAATTAAATACCTACTTTGTCTACACGTATGATTATGTTAAATACACACATATGAAGTACTGAACTAGAGGAAAACATCGAAGTTGTCGGATATTTTTGAATTCAATCCTCGTTCACGTATATTGACTCCAAACTACGCGATCACGTGCGTAGCACAATTTATGCGCTGCTCAGATATACAAGTATACAAATGAGATAGTGAATATAATTAATGCTTCTTTGTAAAAGTTCATATACTATATTTCAAACTACTCGATCACGTGCGTAGCACAATTTTTTATGCGCTGCTCAAATATACAAGTATACAAATGAGATAGTGAATATAATTAATGCTTCTTTGTAAAAGTTCATAATAAAATCTTCAGAGTAATTTCTAAAATTAAAGGAAATACTTTTAAAATTAAATAATGCTTTTAATCAAACAACGTCATGCAAAATTTTTCCAAAAATAATTAAATATTAAAATTTTCTGTAATGAAATTAAAAAAAAAAGAGGACAGAACTTGAACCATTCCTATAAAATATAAGCAAAATTTAAATTACTCTAATATGTAGGTCTACAAAATAGATTTTTAACAGTAATAGATGACAAGTTTAAAATATAATAAAATTGAAATTTTATTTTATAATGTAAAAATAATTACTAGCTCAGTATTTATATGATTAGCTAAATTATTTGGATTTTGGCAACAGTAAAATTATTCACATTTACGATAAGAAATCATATAAATTTATGTTTATGTTTGTATTATGATGAGAAAGTGTTTTCAATGGTAATAATTGTGTTTTCAATGATAATAATTGTGTATCTGATAAAGATATTATGTTGATTCATGCAATAGTTCGATTATAGATATTTAAGAAAACAGTTAAATTGTCAACTGAATTTATTATAAAGATATTAAAAATACCCTTTCTGATCATTTACAGATTTAGTATAATTATTTAGAACCATTTATTGGGATAGATTTTACTTAAAATGTGCCACTTGCTCATTAATTAAAATGCTCTAGTAGACGAAATATTTGTGTTTGAAAATTAGCAATTATTATATACTTCATCACACACTGAAATAAGTTAAAGCTTAAAACGGTACCAAAACATAAGTCAACAGATACTAGTAGCAATCGAAAAAAATATAACCAAATTATTTAATAAATATATTAATTTAAATTAATAAATATCTATCTCAAGATCGTTTTACAAATAAAAATAAATATTCTGTATATTTTATATATTTTTAATATTAAATGTATAAGAAAAAATTATTCTTAAAGAATATTTAGAAAAATTTTGATTTCAAAATTAGAAAATTTCATAATAATTATTTGAAATCTGTTTATAACTATAAAAAATTTATATAAGTAACTACATTTGTATAATGTTTGACAAATTTAAAAATAGTTTTTTAAATAAGAAAAATTTAGATTTGTTTTCATTTTTATTTTATAAATGGTTGGTTTCTCTAACAACAGATGGCGCGATAGATCTTAAAAGTCCATAACTGATTGCCAATTTTTGTATGGTTAATTTTTTTTAAATGCATTTTTAAATAAAATTCTCCAGTTTTCTAATTTATTATTACTCAAAACGTGTAATTATCTTTTTAAGTGAAATAATTTACAAAAATTTCGTTTGCTAAAAATTTATTTAATTTGTTGATGCTTTAATGAGTTTTACAGTTTTAGCAAGTTTTTTATTTTTTATTTTTATAATTACCAAAATTAAATAATCAACATAAAAATATCTATTTATAAATCGTTCGGTGAGCGAAATATGAAATTCGTATACGAAATATAAAATTAGATTTTTATATACCGTGTATAAAAATATCTTTTTTATAGTCCAAAATTCGTGGAAAAAGTTTGGATTAAAAAAAAAAGTCAATAATTATGCAGTTCAAATGATTTGCTTCTAAATTATACAAGGTTATCTTATCCCGTTCGATCATTCAAATAAAAAAGAAAAAAAATAATACATATTTAAAAAGTCGGGATGACCATTGAAAAACCATTATCGCTCTTTTCCAAATTCCAACGATTTGGAATAATTATGCTAGATGGACGTATAAAATTGATATTCTTCAAGCTTAAGAATTACGTCTTTTTTTATTTAAATCAGTATTGACCTTCTTAGTTTTTTAATTAGTATTAATAGTATTTTACTTATACATGTATTCTATGTGCAGCGCTGCAATTTCTTAGAGTAATGAATATATTTATGAATTTAAGTGCTTGTTAGTTGAGTTATGATCAAGCATATATATTATTAAAGATAAATAATTCACAACTACATTAGTTTAAAATAATTATAATATATATAAAAAAAATGAAGAAGAAAAACTATTTTGCATACCGAAATTGTCTAACAAGAAGAAAATGTAAAGAAAGACACAAGTTTGTATGTCAAACATCCACCTGAAAAATCACATCGCTGCATAATTAAAAAAAGAACTCTCCTTATTATTTTTTCAAAATAAATCTTTTTCTTTTCTTGTTGGACAGTTTTTCAACATCATTATTGTTAGTAATCAAGCAAAGTACAGTTCTATATTCCCTTTCATGAGGCGGCGCTGCATGAAAAGAACATGTCGTTAGTGCAATTATTCACCAAATTGATTTGTGTCATTAAACCATAGTCACGTGATCGGGGAGGAGACGGTCATTAAATGCGAGGGGAATCTAAGATATACCTCCCGATAGACTGTAAAGGGGGAGTTTTAAATGCGTTTTTTTTAGATAAAAACGGCGATGCAGAATCACAGTGAAAGTCATGACGTAGGGGATTCTAAGTCTTTTAATCTGAACCAACTGGAGCATCGTAGGCACCCTGGCTGATGTCATAACGACCGTCTCATACCTGTCATGTGCAGGTGACATCGGCTGAGCGTGAACCGCACTCTTAATGTTTTCATGGCAGATCCTAGGCGGAGTTGACTGCCATTGTCTGAAGAGGATGCTGGCTCAGATTCTGAACACAAGGTTCTTTTTCCATCTATTTACTGCATTCAGCTGGCTACCTAATGACTTCGAATGATGCGGGTGCGAAAGGGGGATGCGCAGTTAAAGACGTATCCGTTATGTAAATTATATACACAATCATAGTTGAATATCGATCTCATAATTTTGCAAATATCTATACTGTCAGACATTTTAGACAGTTTTCATCGACTGAACTATCAAAATGAATAATTTCTTTGTGTGTTTATAAAATGGATGCACGATTTTCTTAAATGGTTTTCCCCTCTGTTAAAATGTAAAATTGGGTTTGAGTTTTTTTTTTTATTTTTCTTATTTTTCGAACGGATTTTTCTCCATGTCGTTACTGTTTATATAAACTTAAAACTTTTAATAAGAAACAGCCAGTCTGTTTCCTATTTTAAATAACTTTTTAAAAAATTTTTCGACATTCTTTTAATTTGTAATTTTAAAAATAATTTATCAAAAATTCAATATCTAAAGTTCGATTTTTGTGAATTGTCTAAATAATCTATTATAATTTTATTTAACCCCGCGATTCAAAATTAAATTAGCCGATTTATTTAAAAAGAGAGCGAAGTTTTTTTAATTATAATTTAATTATTATAGACGTTTTAATTATAAATATTATAATTTAGGTTAATTTAAAATGTACTTTCTTAAAGGCGTTAATTTGCTTTTATAATTTTTGATGGATTATAACTCATCTGAGCTATTATTGAAGATATCGATTGAGATAATGATGCTTAAATATGGAATGCTATTTTTTTCTCTTCTTTCAGCTATAACATTCTTATCAAGAGAAACTTTGGTATAATGCATAAAACTATATTTAATAACTCCTATTACGGCATTATAATAAAATGTAACACGTAATTTGCAAAAAAAAAAATCGCATAAACTTAACAGTTTTTTTCTCTTTTAATTCTTTCCGTTGAAAATTAGATTTTGGCTTTAAAAATAAATTTTTTTAATCCTTAAAATGCTAAAAATCGTATCGTTGTCATGGTTCCTATCGTTGACTTTCATAAAAATCCCGATTACTTTAAATAGCGTTACCTTGTTTAAGCTGGAAGCGCGTTATAAAATTATAGACTATTCTCCGATTTACAAAATGTCATTTGGGATCGGTAAGCTATAAACTTCTCCGTAATTCTAAAATTCCCCATTTTTTTGCCGCTTAAACGAGCGCTAAAACAATTTTAAACCAACACGCTCATGAATAGTTTAATATCAAGCTATAAACATCAAAGTCAATACTTCAAACGCAATAAAAACTAATAA
This sequence comes from Olivierus martensii, assembly GCA_000484575.1. Taxonomy (NCBI): domain Eukaryota; kingdom Metazoa; phylum Arthropoda; class Arachnida; order Scorpiones; family Buthidae; genus Olivierus; species Olivierus martensii. Next base: position 9,836 of record AYEL01062944.1, read on the forward strand.
ATCTAGATTAATGGCGTGTGTATAATACCGAACACAATTTTAAAAAGTAGGAATCTTTAAACGAATCATTTTGTTGTTTTTTTTTTCCTTTCCTTTAATCTTCGATTTAGATTTTTGTTTTTGAGAGTTGTCAAAAATAGAAGAAGAAAAAACTATCAGTTCCAGTATCAGGAGATTTATTTAAGAAACTATATAAAATCGTGCACATGTCAAGAGCGACTAGCTACACCAGTCTAAGTAATTATATATGTAAATTGCAGTCAGTTAATAACATCAGTTTGCAGCGAAGCTACTTCTCCGAGAGAAAGTTTGCTTTCTCCCTATACAACATCGTTAAGTGAGCTTCCACTACATACCATCAAGAATATTGCTTTTCACAAGAAATCAGAGAGGCGAAAAAAAGAACGTGTAATTTTGTACCGTTATTGCTTTTAAAATCATACTTCGTTTCTTGACAGCAACAATTATCGTAATCTTGGTCTAGTCTACGCTTCAACGACTACCTCACCTTCTTAGATGGAAAATACGCTTTAAAAAACCCTTCTGTTTTGAAATTAAATTTTCAGCAGGTGTTAAATACTAGACTGTTCTGGAAACTTTTTTCCTGTTTTGTTCCTGATTTTTCTCTTGGAAGACTAAATTTGTACTGGTGTTTTCCTTTCCAACATAAATTGCTTTTTTTTCTTATTATTTTTTTTGTCTTCCTGAAATTGCTGATTAAAATACAATTTCGGAATGACAGAGATCTTTCTTATCTTTGGCGAATTAAAAACATTTCTCGGTGAGCAACAAATTGTCCGGACCAAAATGAATTTTGGCATTTATAAAGTAAAGGTCTGTTGGCAACCTTTCTTTACATATTTTGTGACTTTAGTCTCAAGGCGAGAATCCTTTGTCGACCTTTATAAGGTTTTTATTATTATTATTATTTTATTATTATTATTTTTTTACTTTGTCGGCATAGTCCTAAAGGACTTTTATTTCTCGTTCTTCATCCGAGCTTCCACACTCCGTTTTCTGCATTTTATTCGAAGTACCGACGTCACTTAGATCGGGGTTAGGATTGTGTTTTGTGGGTAGGGTCTGTTCTCTGGATCCTCCTGCTGATAACAGTTCTCTCTCTTTAGAGTTCCTCCATTTCATTCGGCGATTTTGAAACCAAATTTTCACCTAAAAAAAAGAGAAACATCTTATTCATATCACGTTTACTTTCCGTAAAACATTGATAACATTGTATATGCGGTTGTGAACTAGCACTGAATAGCATAAAATCTGAAGTAATTTATATGATAAAAGATATTAAAAAACAGTTTACTGTTAAATAATAATATAATATAACGCAGCTACTACTACATTACTATCAATTACAAAAAAGAAAATTTAGGTTAAAGGATTATTCGAGAAAGCGTTAATGTGTAACACTTTTGAAAGTTTTAAACTCCAGTTCCGTACAAGTATTTATAAAATTTTGTGCACAGGATCGACTTAGAATAAATTGATTGATAGCAGCTTAACTTATTATTGCATCTGAAGGTATCCTATTATAGCCAATTTGTTTCTCGGCATTAATTTATACCAAACCTGTTATTTATTTTCTGAAAGAATTATTGGGTTATAGCCTATAGGCTTGTATAATTTCTGCGGGGCTTTCAATCAAGATTTACATGAAAGATTTGACATCATTGTAGATAAATGAAGTTACATCTTAAAAAAAAAAACACGCAACCAACGAAATAATTTTTTTTCGTTTTTTAATTTTATGTATAGTATTATTTTAATATTTTTATTTTTACACATTTTAAAATGGGAATTGTGGAGAAAATTTTAAATACTTTATAATATTTTTAATATTTTAAATGGAGGGAATGGTGTTTATATGTTTTTTCTGCAATTTAAAAATTTGTGTAAATGATTTTTCTTATGAGTTAATGAGGAGGTTATGTTAAACATTATTGAAACAAGAAAATTTAGTTTTATGATGATTTTTCGTTAGATGTTGACACTAATAGAGAAATCTTTTTTCTCTTTTTTTCTTTTTATTAGCGACACGCATAGTTAGAGTCGCCGGAGCAATACAGCAATATCCGTCTACAAAACATAATCCTATGCGGTTTAGAGGGCCTACAGCCAGCCAGACTTAGCAATGACGAACCAGGGGACAAATGACCTGTACTGTGTCACAGCTGACGGTGTGGGGACGTGCGGTAATCGGGCCAACCTGACGCCAAAGCTTCGCTTACCCTCAGCAAAGAGAACTAAATGAAAAATCATCTGTGTCCTTGGGAATTGCGTCATGCATGCTAAACTAGATACTGTCTCGCTTCGCTTCTGACAAACCCACAACCTGCCAGCGCAAGGAAACTGAATATCTTGAATACAAACGATGTGGCAGCTGCGACCAATCACCACCTCGAACCGACATTAGTGGACGGAGGCATTGATTGACGCAGGCGCTGTCAGGCCCTGGAAGCTAGAATTGTGTCATTGATCCAAATGCCGCTTTGCAATATGTTTGCCAACAAATTGTTATATTAGCATATACAATGCCTCTCTTTATGCCGTCTTACACGCATTCATAACGGGACCGTTAGCTGTTGGGGAATTGATTGGGGAGTAGAAAATTCTGTGTAGATCGTCAGCTGTTCTTGGCCACTCTTTGACTTCGATTCTAATGGCTTCATTCTATTCTAATAGACGTCATTACATACTAAGCTGATTTTGGTCCGCTGTGAATGAAATATAGATAGATGATGATTTTGTTTCGCCCAAAAATAGCAATACGACTTTAAAACTTGATTCTACTGCCCAACTTCTGCTGCATTTCATTATAAGCTTTTATGTGTTTAAGATTTGCTCTAGCGAAAGTCGCACACTGTGGCACATCAAAGTGTATCGCAAGATAAGTTGTAAACTTAGCATGTTATGACATATTCAAATCTTACAGAGTAATCTTTTTATCCTTCATAACAAGATTATAATGCTTCATGCAAGTTTTCAACCGTAAATCTTCGTTTCTATCTATAGTTTATTGTATTCTTTGTGGTTATAATCGAAATTAAAAATAAAATTAAATAGTAGTACTCACCTGTGAGTCTTTAAGTCCTAGTTTCTCTGCCAGTTTTTTCCTGTCGGGTTTGCTGATGTATTTTTGAATCTGAAACCTTTTTTCCAAACCCTGTCTTTGAGCATCCGAGAACACTGCTCTTCGCATCATTCCTCTTCTGGGCTTCCCCCGAGCTGCTGCAGCCCAAGGAAACGTTGCAGGAACAGGAAAAGTCGTTCCTACGCCACTTAGACCTGGATGATTACCTGCGGATAAAAGGATGGCGTTAGAACGTGCTATCTCCAAGAAATGATTACAAAGTAGTAATTAAAGACAATATTTAATTTTTCTCTAACCAAAATATTCTGAATAAAAATTGTGTGTTTATTGATTGCAATGTTACTTGAAACAGTATAAATCGATTTAAAATATGTAATGTTTGACGTTTTTCGATTTTGGTTTGTATAAATCTTGACGATAGTTGGGATAAGTATTGCGATGATGATGATTTAATTTTAAAAAGTTTTGCCATCCTTTAAATATTTCTATCACTGGTTTTTCTTACAGAAAGAAGTAAATAAAATCAAATTATACTATAAAATTATGGAAGGAATTAATATTCTAATATAAATTTTTGGCAATAACGTTTTAAATGATTACCCGATCTGATAACGACAAACCTGGAAATTTGTGTAAATAGGCAATACATTCAAGACTTGAACTAGTCAACCAACACTTTGAATACCCGAAGGAGAATAAAAAAAGCAAAAAAAGGAAATGCCCAAAGTCAGCAACTTACTATAGGCCTATTTCAACAGCCATTTTGAGTCGGGTATCGTTAGTTTCCGGATGTCTTTCGTTAGTGACAGCGAGGTGGCCGACCTCCAAAAGTACAAAGAGAGGATGATCGGGGACAGATATTCACACAATAATGAACAGTTTACATAGAAGATAAGACTGACAGGTATACAGTCCTGTAAAGGTGGTTTTGAATAAAACTTTTGATACGTGTTGTGAGCCACCTCAGTCGGAGGTCACATTGTTAGCGAGGAAGCGGAGTCTGCTTACAAGAGATGCATTTTCCCAAACTTCTAATTAACGAACTATTTGTCGTTCCTTTTTTCAAACTGTCTCTTTCTCTATTCTTGACTTTTTTCCATTTTTATGCTGTTTTTTCCCTTCCGTGTAAACTGAATATCCGGTTACGTTTCATGCAAGTTTTCTTGTGTGATGTCTGACTTTTTTTCCCTGTTTTGTATCTTAGTCTGTTTTCAGAAACCTTTTGATTTTTTTTCTTATTTTTTCTCCGTTTTAACAAAAAATTTTATCATTATAATGCTATATTCAATGTTGTTTTTTATGGTTTATCTCCTAACAACGTCTCTAGACTACGTACTATTAAAATGATTTTTTTTCAGATGATAACACGAAATATTTAAAAATATATGAGAGTTTTTCACTTACCTGTAAAGTATTGGGAACGACACGGTACTAAAGAGTGTAACGTCGTTTCTAAAAATGGCCGAGGGACTGGTTTAGCAACGACTGCTGCCGAATACGTAAATGCGGGCAATGAGTGTGATAAACTGGAACCTGACAAACAAAAATGCATAATTAATAAAGTTTATAATCTCAAAGCATTATTTCATAACTTACATATTACACAGCAGCTTAAAATAAGACTACAGAACTGTTAAGAATTCACTATTGTAACTTAGATAAGCATAAGTAGATAAGTGAGTAAACAGCTTATTTATGTTCTCACCATTAAAAGTATAAATCATACAAGTTAACAAACTGACATAGATTAAAATATTTCGATGGTAATTTAAGCAGTTAATTAAAATTTCACTAGATGTTATCAAATATTAGACAAAATAAGCATTAGTAAAGATACCAGTTGATATATTAAAAAAAAGAACTTATTTTGTATATCCGATAGAATTCCCGCTTTGATTTATACATGGATTCGCGTTTTACCAAAATCGATGAAGTGTTTTCTTGTTTTCAATTGATTCGTAAAAACTTTTAGATATTGACGTTTTTGCACTCAAAATAGCTCATGATAAAAAAGCATTAGCCTCACCTAGATGATAGTGAATAAAACATTTTCAATATTTCTCAAGCCACAAATCCAATAAAAAATTTCGGAGAAAGTAATAGTTCCGATCTACAAATGTCGCTTTTAAAATCTTTTTTAAACTCATATAGTTTAAATTTGGTAAAATATTTATGCTTTATTTTTAACTTTTTAATATTTTGAGTTAAGAAAAAAAAGCCTATTCTATATGTTTTAACTATAAGTTTTATAAATTGTATTTTAACTAAAGATTATATCATAACACGGATTTAATTTATAAGTTTTGTAATATTAGAGGATATTTTTTAATCCAAAACATAGTGACAAACCAATAAACTAAAAATTAAAAGCATTTTTAATGTCGGGTATAATAATAATAATAAAATATTAGATTATATATTAGTGTTTAAAATAACTATGGGCCTATTAATTACAAAGATAAAATTAATACATTTTCAATGATATACAATTATTCAAACAGCTATTAATAACTATCAATAAATGTACATTTTTGGCTTGATCAAGTAACATCTTCACTCTATAATCTAGTAATGTTATAATGGTAGATTTAGCTGAGGAAATTTAGGCTGGAAATGGTAATAAAAAAAATTTACATCAAAAATTTATTTTTTCCAGCACCACGTTTCCATTACATCACAGTTTTCGGCTACGAAAGCGCTGACAAACCAAATACAGTAGGCCTATATAACCTAAAACTGAATTATTACGTCATTCAACCATAAGAAGAGTATATCATAACCGAATGTTTTCCACTCGGATTTTTGAAACGAAAAACGGAGAAAAATCAAAATAAAATCACAAATAGAATTCATATTTTCAAGGCAAAAACATTTACGAAAGTCCCGACCAAGTTTTTCTCATAAAAATACACAGAAAAAGCCGCCCTTCTTCAAAATAACGACAATATGATAGACAGACCCTTTTTTTCTGACCTTCTATCAATAAGAAAGAATAGTAAAGTGGATATTTGGAATAACACGTTGTGAATTTACATAGGGCAATCTGTTTTATTGTAAAAACAGCTGAAGGAGACGTTGTGAATAGATATTCGGATAAGGAATAACCTTACGGCAATAAAGTTCACTAGTGTATCTACTTTCTGGATAAATATTGTCTTCTCGGCAAATTTTATTTATCTAGTTTTTTGCTGGTAGAAGTATCACTAATAAACGCAAATTGCTATAATTTTTAATTAATTAATACGCCTTTAAGTAATTAATTAAATTCAATTAACTGCGGCAACTTAAATTGCATTCTAACGAGATTTAGATGTAATTGTATATCGAGAAATACAATCTCGTGATATGCTACATTTAACCAGCGAAAAACTCTAATTTGAACGATATTATACAGTTCGTTAGCAAAGCTATTTTGATGCGATATAATAATAAGTCAAAATATAAAAATTGTGTGTCAACATATATATTATATTAATTATAAAATTTAAATAGTTAATTTTATATAAAAATTTTCTTCATAAATCTGAAAAATTAACAAAGCAAAAATAATTATTCATAACTTAAGACTGGTTCATTATAAATCTCTTAATAAATTTAATTAAAAACAAAAAAATTAATTTTCAGATTTATTTATATATATTTCTATACTATCTTAATCCATAATCAAATCGATTATTTTGGTATCAAAGTGATACAATAAAAGCACAAGAAATTTTTTATGTTTAATAATTTCAGGCAGAGATAAATGTCCAGTTTCATTTATTAGAGAAAACAGAAGGAAACATTCTATTTTTTTAATAACAAGAAAACTTCATCACTAATTTTCATGCAATTTAAATGAAAGTCCTTGAAATTATTCTTTACAACATATTAAAGTAAAAATTTAAATATGTTATAAAAAAAAATTACGAGATTTATTAGCTAAATTGTAATCAAACATTTAATATTTCTGCATTAAAATAAATTATGTTAATGATCATTAAATGATCCAATACTAAAAGATTTTTATTTATATATAGCATGCTGAAGTAAATAAAAGTGAAATGAGTTTATCACAATAGAATTTCTTAAATTTGGTAAAATTATTGTTATTCATCAATATATATCAGAATTGTATCAAATTAGGATGAAACAGATTAAGTTTTCTTTACTGAAGTGAATTACTATTTGGCAATAAAATTTGCTTAATTAAAAGTATTCATTAATATTTCTTTTTTGGTTTTAAGTGATATTTAATTAATTTCATTTATTTAACTTTATATTATTTAATAGTTATTTATTATAGGTGTTTCTTTTGTTATGAACATAATATGTTTCTGATGTTTGATCTATAAATAAAAAAGTTCCCAATTCAAAAATTATGCTTTCATTAAATTCGACGGTAATAATATATTTGTTGCTAAACCATTTTCATAATTTGAATTTTTTAGATTTTTGCAGTTCTCAAATTTTTCAAAAATTTGAGAAATGTACAAAATTGAGAATAAAAGTAAATTATGTCCATAAGCACATATAATTGTAAATCTTATAGAAATATTTGTGACTGGAGGAAAATTTTTATTTATTTGTTTAGAAAATTATATTTCTACAAACAAAAATAATTATAAAATTTCTTTGTCACAGGATTCAAAAGAATTATTGCAACTCATAATATCAGATTTTAAACTGATTAAATTTTAAAGACTAATAAAGACATTCTATCTAATACTGGCGAGAAATTCCTTATCATTAGATTCATATTTCATTTTATTAAAACAGAACTTTAATTCATCCAATTAATCAACTCATCTTAATAAAACTGATAAACACAATATTCTGATACAATAGAACTGATAATTTTCTAAACAAACATTGTTTTAATAAATATTAATTAAAATCATTACTTACAAATTTTTATAAGTATTAAATATTTATAATATTCTTAATATATTTAAAATCATTAGTAAACAATCAAATAACAGAATTTCTAAATAATTCTAAAGTTTAAATTAATATAAACTAAAATTCATGAATACAAGTGATTTGTTAACTATGCTTAAGTTTTTATCATGATTAAAATTTCAAATCAATCTTGCTACTGTTACAATTACTTCCAAATATATTTAAATAATGTACCCACAGAAATAATTCACATAGAATATATAATGTCTAATGGCTATTCTGTTCATGTAGTGACATTAAAAACCTAATTTTTCAAATATTTCTTTTAAAGTTGCTTTTTTAAAATATACATTGTTTCACTTAGTAAAATATTTTATATTAAAAAAGATCGGAAGAGCGTCGGTTTTTATTGTCAGTTATTATTGAAATTTAAGTGTCCGTGTCCTTTATTGAGGGTGTCAGCTTTTGAGGGGGGATGCTCCCATAGACATCCATGTATTACTGCCGGGGAATTACAAAGTGTCCATTATTGAGGGGTGTCTATTAGGTGAGGTTTCACTGTACTTGATTACAAGTTTCCTTTTCATAACCATATGCTATTTTCTGTACAATAGCTCTTCACTAATGGCCATTCATATTTACAACTATAATGACAAATGGTTTCCCATGCCCCTTTAAATAGTTCAAGAATTGTTTATGTTTGGATTTTCTCATTTTTTACATAATGATCAGTAAAAATAAAGCAAAAAATGAACAAACAGGAAACATTATTGTTTATATTAACAGAATTAACTAATATTTTTGTATTATGAATAATATTTTTTTCAGTTTTATGAATTTTAGAGGTCATCATATGAAAATCTCACTTTTCACTTAAAATATCGAAAATAAAATTATCTCAGTCTAAAACAGAAATAAGAATAATATAATAGAACAGGATGCAGAATCAATAAGATTAGATAAAAGGTAATCCAGATTCTACTAATAGAATCCATTCAAATCATCTTCCATAAAAGTATAATTTTGAAATAATTTCAGTCATCTAAAAATTTAGGAACCATCATTGGAGGCACATATTTTCAGCTAATAATCACAAAAAGATCAATCTGTAAGAGCTGCACCAATTAAATCAGAATTGAATTTTTTAAATATTTTTTTATTGTTTTTTATTCCACTTCCATAAAATGTCAACATGTCAACAGACCTTAAAAGGTTAGTTTTTCTAATAAATGAAATAATGGCAATTTAGATCATGTTAATCATTTCGGACTTACCAAACTGTGATAGTTTATATATAACACTATTTGATGAAATAATATCATCATCATCATTTCCTAATCAAAATTTAAAATAGATAAATAATTAGAAACAACCAAAGAATGCAATAAAAATAATTTTAAAAATTATGCTTTTAATGCCATACAATAATTTTTATTATTTTAATTTTCAGTTAAAAGATACATAACTGAATTTTTCAAATCCCAATCAATCTAGAACAATTCCATAACTCTGAAGAACAATTTCACATAATGATAATATAATCTCCCACAATTAGTCCAAAAAATATTTATTTATTGGAAGAATTATTAAATATTAAATAAAATATATATTTATTGGAAGAATTATTAAATATTAAATAAAATATATATTTATTTTACAATAAAGATTAATAATTTTTGAAAATAAATCATAGTTGAATCTAGTATCATAAAATGAGTGTATTGCATATAATGAGAGAAATGAGACTCTGAATGTTTATCTATCATCATAAAATATAATTAATTCTAAATTACTAAAAAATTTATATTCATGAATTTTAATTAATATTTAAGATTTGATAATAGTTTTAAATTATTACATACAATGTGCATTACAACTTGATCAATTTTATAACCATGTTTCTGAAGAATTGGTTTGATAACTTCACTACACAATTTATCTGGTTTTGCTCGAACGCCAATAGTCTTTTTATTAGGTAATTCTAAACAAAAGAGAATAACTTGCTCCACTTTAATTTCCTTACACCCTAAAGTAGAAACATCAGCAGTTTGGTCAAGTAGCTGAAATAAACAAGGAAATATTATATAAATATGTTAAAAGGATGCTTCCATAATAATAAAAATGAAAATAATAATAATAATAATAATAATAATAATTTAAATCATTCAAGAAATAAAATAAACTCAATCTCTATGTATTGTTGCCATTTTTTTTAGCTCAACTTTATCTTTTAAACAAAAAATTGACTTCTAATTAATGATATTTTTAATTATATCTTAGGACTAATTTTGAAGTTTTATATGATTATAAAATATTTTTCCAAACATTATGATAAATTGAAATATTATATGAATTTTTGAAAATAAATCATAGTTGAATCTAGAATCATAAAATGAGTGTATTGCATATAATGAGAGAAATGAGACTCTGAATGTTTATCTATCAGTATCATTAGTTTGACTTGATGTTGACTCAAAAAATCAGCAAGTGACAATGGTTGTCATATTACTCATAGATAGTTTATAGATTTTAGTTTTATATCATTGCATACAATTTCATGTTTCTTTTAATATAAAATAATTAAATATTATAATGATACAATAAACAAACATATATATTAAATATATCCCATTTTATAATACATTTTATTTTTATCCCAATTAAAATCATAATTTCTTTTTTTAAATATAAATGCAGTCCCTAAATCAATTTAATATATTACAAAAAATAAATGGTGGAAATACATAAAGGATTGATGATAAAAGAAATTTAATATTCAGAAAAGACTTTAGTATTAAAGAACAACATTAAACAGAAACTTAGTAATAGTTTTCATTTTAAATTTAAAATAAGATCATTCTGGGAAGGGAATTTAAAACAGTTTTTGGCATTAGAAACCAAAGATTGTTTTATTAAGTATGACAGGTTACTGCTGACCTGGTCAGATCCTACTATATTTGCCTCAAGGGCTGTGTAAGCAAGACCACGTCGTTCCAGAATCCTTTGTAGCATTTCGCCAATAGTTTCACCTGTTTGAGTCTTCACAACAGCAGTAGAGGAATCAGACAAAATCACGCGACATAAAAAGTATCCATCTTTTCCACCTTGGCCAGGGAACAATGCCAATTCAGCAGAGTTCAAAGACTACCAAAATGAAATAGTTCCAATTCAAAAGAAGATAGATTTAAATATTTAAATAAGAAAAATGTAAAGAGGATTAAAATTTCAGTAGTTAGTCAGTTAGTATTTAATTTTTCCCTTTTTTAATATAAATACATAAATTAAATGCTATTACCTCTCTACATGGTATATGTTTTGATATTAATCCTAATTCGCTTCCTGTTAATGATGAATGGCTGTCTGTCATATCAGAACGAGTTGAACTTGTATCTTCGTTTTTTATAAAATCTTTCTTTTTCTTTTTAGATGATTTTCTTAAATCTGAGTTTCGATCACCAAATTTTGCAGTTACAATCTTCACATCAGCAGTTTTAGTTTTACTTACTGAAATGAATTTAGTATTTTAAAATTTTATAAACTGTTTAAATTATCTTATTTTTTAATTTATTAAACATTCTTACATCTATGCCAAGGTATTAATGATTTTCTTTTTTTATCTTCTCCTTCATCTTTCTTTTCCTTTCCTTTTTGTTTTACTCTTACTTTATCTTTAGATTCTTCTTCTACTCCTTCATCTGGCTGATAAGGTAGAGGTTGTCCTTGCATTTCTTTCATCATGCAATCTTTGAACATTTGAGATTTCAAAAATCTTTGATAGCTGTCAAATTTCATTAAATTGAATATCTATTTAAAAAAACTTCAAATTAGTACAAATCAAGCATTTATTTTATTTGTTATATAGAAATCATTATGATGTTTATAAAATAAATTTAGTTATAATCCATGCTTATTTTAAAAACTAATAAAGTAAAATTATTATTTTGTATGAATGTTTAAATAGAACATTAACATATAATAAGATTACAAAATATTTGATGAATTAAGAAAGAAGATTGGCAAATTTTAAAAAAAGATTTAATACAATTTAAAGCTATCATTGAATTTTCAAATAAAAATTTTATATCACATTTATTTTTTATTTTAATACTCATGAGTTTGAGCAGGAACAAACAGATCACGTGTTGGATTTTCTAGACCTCCTTGAGCTACCTGACGAGCATGGCTATCTACATTTACAGGTTCTGATGCACCAATGCATAAATGAGTCTTAAATATTTCATTAGCCATTTGTTTCATCTGTAATATTAAAAATTTATTACATAAATTATTTATTTATTTATGTATTTTTTTAATTAAAATTATTCATAATTATGTAAATTAAATTCTAACCTCAGTCTGGTCAGTAAGTTGACTATATTGTTCGCATGCCATCCAAAACATTATATTTTCTTGACTAAATTCCAATTTTAGGAATTCCTAAAGTTTTTATAAAATGATTTTTATTGAATTTTTATAATGAAATTTGATTGCTTACTAAAATATTTAAATTACTAAAATATCTTTTCTAAAATAATTACTAAAATATCTTTGAAATACTTGAAAATCTATTATTTTGCTTTAAAAATGCAATTTTTGGTGCTATAGTTGCAAAATGACATTTTTACCATAATTTATTATTTATAGTTTAAATTATAAATTTTGAACTACATAATTTTAATGACAATTTAATCAGAGCAAAAAATGATATTTGTTAAATTTATTTTTTAATATTATAGAGAATATTTATTTATTACTTAAAAAAGTAAATATATTTCATTAATAATTTCTGAACAATCATTATTAATATATATTTTCTCATCTTGAATATATCAAATAGATAATAGTATTATAAATCAAATAACATATACCAAAATCCTGTTATTGTTGAAATAAATTATATATATATACACACACACACACACAGGTTGTTCCTACTTACAATTATTTGACTTATGATATTCTAATGGCTCTTATTATATTTCAAACTTAGCTATTTTTATATCATATTGGCTAGAAATACTTTTTTGTTTTATTAAAAATGTAGTAAACAATTGCTTACCACCTACTTTAAGGATCAGAGTTTAATTCTAGATGATTTTACATTCCTTTTAATGGGTTAAATTCCAGATTATTTTATAATCTTGAGGACTTGGGATGATATCTGAATGATTTTACATCTTAAAGGATTCAGTGTTCTAACATCTATTATTATTACTGAAACTATTATCATTGTGGGTCAATTTCAACTTATGATATCAAAATATCACCCCATTGTAAGTCAGAAACAACCTATATATTTATCTTTTATTTAAAATTATTTCCTCTCTATTTCTTTTTAATTTTTTAAATTTTGTTTCATAATTCAACAGAATAATTATTTTAAATATATAAGATAAAATATGAAAAATTATTATATACTCTAATCTATTTCATATTAATGAAATAAATGAAATTATTTTTGGTAAATTTTAAGTAATTTATTACTTATTCAAAATTAGAATATTTATTAGAATGATAATTATAATAATATTTTAAAATTCTTTTTTTAATCTTAATGCAATAAATAAAAATTGTATGTAAAAAGTAAGTAAAAATTGTAAATAAAATAATGTATTCTTAATACTGAAATACTTCTTATTTTAGATATTAAATAAAAGTAAACAATAAACCAAATAAGTAAGATAAATTGTTAATTCAAAAACGTTTTTGGTTATCTACATAGCCTGCCTATTTTCAAATGAGGCAGGCTACTGGATAGCCGAAAACATTTTTGAATTAACAGTTTATCTTACTTATTTGGCTTATTGTTTACTTTTATTTAATGTATTCTTAATGTAATAAATAAAATAATACATATTATTTATTTTTTTACATCCAGTTAATTTGGTTTAATGTTCTGCATAGATGATATTATATACTTGAGTTAATCTCATATAAAATATAGTTATCTTTTTTTCTAACTATTAATGCATTAATAACAAAAGATAGAAACAATCAAAGCTATATTAAAGATAAATTCAAATTGTCAAAAAATGATATTAAATTTTAAATTATGCATTTAAATTTATTTGATAGATTCTAATAAATTAGATAACACACACGTGTGTATATATAATATAATATATATATATAATGGATATGATTTAAATTGGCTACATTTAAAATTTTTGTAATGACATGTATTGCTTGCTGAATGCTTGTATGTATAGTGAATCCTTGTTTAATGTCAGAGTTAGGTTCCTGAAAATTGCAACATTAACTGAAATCAAAAACCCAACACACATCATCATCATAAATTTTTTAGGGGGTGAATTCCTAATTCAATCCTGAGTCATCTGAATGGAAAGCTGAAGCATTTACATCCAGTCAATTTGGTTTAATGTTCTGCATACTGTATAGTTTAATTAGTATAGTGTTCATAGATGATATTATATACTTGAGTTAATCTCATATAAAATATAGTTATCTTTTTTTCTTTATAATTCTAGGTTTACATATTTTTTTATCTATTATGAAAGAAAATATAAGAAAATAGGACTTTATTCCATTATGTTGCTTAGAATTTTTTATTTTTTAATTAATTAATTTAATTTTTGTTTGCAAAGTTATAGCAAAATGAAATTAAGTGAGGAGATGTTAAATGAGACCCACTGTATGAAGGGAGGCCAAAAAGTTCTTGCCCTCACCATGTATGTGTGCTATAGATCTGTAATTGTAAACGACGATAGGTTTCTGACATACAATATGCTTTTTTGCTTTGACAAGTCCTGTTTAACCAGAGTTAGAAGCATGATAAAAGGTGTCAAGCTGGGCAAAATTGAGTATTGAACTGTGATACGATTCCTTTAAGGAAAAATTGCACAAACAATTCATGACGAAATGCCAGCTATGTATGGCAAGGAATGTTAATCATATGAGACTGAAATGATGGAAACAAATTCAAATATGATAGCACCAGTCTATATGATGATCCTAGAGAAGGCCTCTAGCAAGATCACATTGTCTGTGTTTTGGGACAGCATACTGATAGATTACTTACAAAAAGAATCAACAACAACAAGGACATGCTATAAAAGTTGCAGGCCAGTATCAAGGAAAAAAGGCAGTTTGCTGTCAAAAGGTGTAAAAATTTATTAAATTCTTTATCAATTGACGTTATTTTTGTCTCATTCTGGCTTAATTAGCTACAGGGTTTGAAGATAACCTTACCCTAACATGAAGCTGAGCCATTGAATTATTTTTTTTTTTAAACTAATTTATATAACTTGAAATATCATGTAATCATGATTTTAATCATAAGTCATTAAAAAAAAGGTGATCTGTTTCATTATTTGTTGTTATAGAGGCTATATATAATAAAATATGAAAAAGGATATTAAAATGCATTCAATTATCACTACAAGTAATAAAAAATATTTTAAAAGTTAAAAATATTATCTTATATGACAATGAAATTTAAAAATTGGAATCATGTTTTAATTTCACTGCAGAAAGCATTATTTTCAAGAAAAATTAATTTTGCCAAATAATAAGTATTTTTAATAACAGATCATTATATCATTTAAAAAACAAAGCTCTAAACAGGATTAAAAAACTTTCTAATATACTTCATTCTCAATTTGGCCGTCAATTTCTTGATTCTGTCTTTGTTAATTGCCAAAACTGCCTTTCTCATGTGTGCATTTTTGTGTGTGTAACAGAATGGTTTTAAAGTTCATTATATCATTTATTCAATTAACAGCTATGAACTTGATTATATATTTGATAATATAATTATCCGTTTATGTATTGAAAATCTCCATAAATATGTTTACTGTATTTTATAATGATTGCTTATCCAAAATATTAATTTTTCAAGATTCAATTATTTATGGAGATTTTCAATACATAAACATGTTTACTGTATTTTATAATGATTGCTTATCCAAAATATTAATTTTTCAAGATTCAATTGCATTCAAATATAATTTTAAGTTTATAAGGAAAATGTTCCCTATCGTTATATTATATAGTTAGTATATTTATGTAATATTAAAGTAAGCCAACAAGCCATATAGAATACAGTATTTATTAATAATTAAATTATTTCTATATTTATTATTTGAACATACTTTATTTTTAAATTATTTATTGAATAATGCCATAAGTAATTAAACATCCTTTTTTTTATCTTTTCAATTCCTGCCCGTTACTTTTCTTACTTCATTTCAATTTTGTGTCTAAATTTAATATCATCTTTGGATCAAAAAAGTTATTGAAATTTTCAAGAAAAATCAGTTTTATATCACAATAATAATTACGCCTATATTTTTATAAATTATTTTAATCTTGCATTTAAGTAAGTATGATTTAGTGCTTTCCCAGAAGTTTTATAGAAAAATATATCAACTAAATCAGAAGTTTAAAATGCCAAAAAAATTTACGAGTACGGTACGAGTTTTTGCTCATTATCTGTTGTATGAGGTCTGACAATTTTCTTTATTGATAAAGCTGTGCATGATTAAGTTTGGAGATCACAAACCTAAATCATCATACAAATTTTACGAGTTTTTGCTCATCATCTGTTGTATGAGGTCTGATAATTTATTGATAAAGCTGTGCATGATTAAGTTTGGAGATCACAAACCTAAATCATCATACTACAATTATAGGATCTTTATTAAAAGTCTATTCGTATATTTTTCTATAATTCACCATATAAGTCTAAATTCAGTTGTATAAAGAAATCTACTAAATTAATTATAGGATCTTTATTAAAAGTCTATAGTATATTTTTCTATAATTCACCATATAAGTCTAAATTCAGTTGTATAAAGAAATCTACTAAATTATATTCTACTTAATGTTTGACAAATTTTCATATTTATAACTTTAATCGAAAAAAAAATAAAATTAGTAAATAATGTCTGAAAGATTAGCAGTGCTTAAAAATTTCCAATCATTTCTCATGCTCCGGTAGGACAACAATTTACCACTAAAACTAAGCTATACGTTTTTTTACGAACTCTCCCTCCATAGCAGTTAATTTACTAAATATCAATAAATTATAATTTTTCTAAAATAAACAAGTTGCTACGTAGCAACCCTTTCTTTCTTGAAGTACACCTTTATAAATGGATTGTGGTTCTGTCATCATTTTATTCTTCACGTAATTCTAAAAATATATATATTTCTGGGTATACCTATTTCTATTTGACCAGGTCTACAATTTATATTACAAAACAACGAATTTTTGCCAAAATTATTATAGATACCTACTTTTGACGATTTCTTCAGGTTGAGTTGAGGAACAAGTTATCACTAGGACACCCGAAGCCATCATAATCGATATACTACTACTTGCATGCACTTCAACATCTGCGTGTGTCACAAGAACGTTTAGCCCAAAAATAATTACTATAATGATGCATCATTATAGTATACTGTATTTTGTATCGTATTTATTTCAAAATATTAAACTTGAAAATTCACACGAAATGAAAATACTAAAAACAAATATCATTTTACGCCCTCTAGTGGACAATCGTTTAGATGAATTCAATTTTAAAAAATTATATTAAGAACACGTTTATAAAAGAAATTCAAAACTCTTTTTTTTTTATTTACATTCAATTAATAATTCAAAAATAAACATTACATTTAAAAAATCGTATATATAATTTAAAGATTAACAAGCTTTCGATACTGATACATTGTATAGTATTTGCATAATTACAATACTGTATTTCCATTATTTATTATAATTTATAACCATTCCGAACATACAATATACAAAATCTTTTAATTCTAACATTACTGTATTCATATTCTGAAAAGTTTTATCTTAGTAAAAAATAATTTATTTGAAAAAATATCCAACAATATTTTAATATTAACAATAAATTGGAGTTTTTATTTTCTTCTGAAGAAAGCAAATAATAACATTTGGCATTATAAAATGCATTAAAATAGTATTAAATTCAAAAAACAAACTTAGACTGCATTTTCTTTTAATTAATAATATCGTTCATATTATCTATTCAAGTAATTTTTATACATTCCAGCCAATGATTTAGCAGCTAAGAGGAGCATTTCTCTTCGTGAAACACCAACAAGTCTTTGATGCCATTCTGTGTGAGAAATTCCTAGAACAGTACTCATCACTTGTCCTACTGTCATAGCCAGACCAGACCATCTTAATGGATAATCAGGAGGAGTTTGATCTTGAACTTGTGAAATATATTCACTAGGGACAGGGGTTGCTTGGGTGTAGGTATGCAATGTTAAATTAGCTCTTGGATCCTGTAAAACTAAACATCCTATGTCATACCATCTGAAAAAAACATATTCATTAGAAAAATTCAATATATATTTACTTTCATAATAAAGAAAATACAAATAGAAACATAAAAATATTTTAAAAAATGTTTTAATCATAGTAAAGAGAATTTTACAACAAAATGTTTTGCATTCAATTGTAATACAACTGATTATCAAACAAATACATTTGATCAACATATAAAAGTTTAAATTTTATTCTAATTTATATTTTTTGATGTGTTTTCATTTTTTTTTTAAGATTGCTTAAGAAAAACAATATCATCACCTAGGGTTGCAGAGTCAGATGGCAAATGATCCGACTCTGACTCTGATTCCAACTCCACCTTTAAAAAAAAAATCCAACTCTGACTCCCTAAAATTTGTAAGGTCCGATTCCAACTCTGACTCCACCCAAAAATCTCTGGTTTGCAACCCAGGATTGCAGAATCAAATGGAAAATGATCCAACTGAGATTCCACCTTTTAAAAAAATCCCACTCCAACTCCCTAAAATTTGTAAGGACTGATTTTGATTCCACCCAAAAATCTGTGACTCTGCAACCCAGGGTTGCAGAATCAGATGGAAAATGATCCAACTGAGAACTACCTTTTAAAAAAATCCTACTCTGACTCCCTAAAATTTGTTAAGTTTAAAATAACAGCACATTAAGCAGTGGAAAAACATCGTAGTTTATTGTAGAACAAGAACAAAAACGTTTTCGATATCATCAATATCATCATCAGTTGCATTGAATGGAATGCATATAACATAGAACAAAGGAACGTTTTTTAAAAAATTTAACATTTAAATAAAGTAAACACAAAGTGTAAAATGAATAAATATAAATAAAATTATAACAGTTCAATTACATCAGACTATTTCATTGGGAGCCTGGAGGATCAATAAGACTCACTAACCACTTTTATGTAATGCATATAGAAAAAATAGAAATTCTGAAGAATGGCCAGACGAGTAATATTATTAATATCAGACAAGCCAATGGACTTAGTACGGCATGGAAATATGCATTACATAAAAGTGGTTAGTGAGTCTTATTGATCCTCCAGGCTCCAATGAAATAGTCTGATGTAATTGAACTGTTATAATTTTATTTATATTTATTCATTTTAAGCTTTGTGTTTACTTTATTTAAATGTTAAATTTTTTAAAAAACGTTCCTTTGTTCTATGTTATATGCATTCCATTCAATGCAACTGATGATGATATTGATGATATCAAAAACGTTTTTGTTCTTGTTCTACAATAAACTACGATGTTTTTCCACTGCTTAATGTGCTGTTATTTTAAACTTAGTGAATAGAAGTAAAGTAGTTTTATTAGTTTTATTATTTTATCTTTGTATTTAAAATTTGTAAAATCTGTTTCCGACTCCACGCAATTTAAAATTTCGACCCCGTCTCCACCCAAAAACTTCTAACTCCCCGACTCCAAAACCCTGTCTTCACCTTTAATCTAACATAATATTGTTTTTACTAAATTTATTTGAAATATGCTAAAAAATTAAGAAATAATGTCAGATTCCTTACTACGGATCTGTAAAACATTGCAATAATAAATTTTGGGGAAATTAATCTCCTTCAGATAAGAAGAGAAAAATACTTATACAATGAAACCTCTCAATAGCAGACACTTCTAGGGAACAGAAATTTGTCCGCTATTGAGGATAATGGCCATCTGAGCCATCCATTTTTTCGCTTGGTGTGATTTAGCACGATACAAATTTTCACGTTATATGAGTAACAAAGTCAATAAATTTAGCATTAAATGTTTATTTTAATCATTATTTATTTATTTATACTATCTTTCGCAATACCAACATACAAACAATAAACAAATATTGTATACTGTAGCTTGAAACAGTAAAGAAATTAAAACATAATTATATAATTTACATAAAGAAGATAGATTATAAATTAATATTTTGAATGCTACTTATTGATATGGTATTATTATAAAACTTGAAAACTTATTAAATATGAATGTAATCTCAGGAGTGTATACACTATTCTACACTTTGGGGAAAATATCTGACATCTTATTTTGTTTTATTTTACATTTTTGAACTTCATTCTCCAGATGCATTTCTACTTCCGCTATTAATTTCAATCCTGTGGAATCACTATTAAAAATAAAAAAATTTTTTCACGATTTTCGTTCGTCTTTCAATTTTGAGCTGTAATATAGTACTTTTATTAGTTTTTATTGTCAGTTATTATCGAAATTTAAGTGTCCGTGTCCTTTATTGAGGGTGTCAGCTTTTGAGGGGGGATGCTCCCATAGACAT
Organism: Olivierus martensii; assembly: GCA_000484575.1. Taxonomy (NCBI): domain Eukaryota; kingdom Metazoa; phylum Arthropoda; class Arachnida; order Scorpiones; family Buthidae; genus Olivierus; species Olivierus martensii. The sequence continues at coordinate 30,424 of AYEL01062944.1, forward strand.
CCATGTATTACTGCCGGGGAATTACAAAGTGTCCATTATTGAGGGGTGTCCATTAGGTGAGGTTTCACTGTACTTGATTACAAGTTTCCTTTTCATAACCATATGCTATTTTCTGTACAATAGCTCTTCACTAATGGCCATTCATATTTACAACTATAATGACAAATGGTTTCCCATGCCCCTTTAAATAGTTCAAGAATTGTTTATGTTTGGATTTTCTCATTTTTTACATAATGATCAGTAAAAATAAAGCAAAAAATGAACAAACAGGAAACATTATTGTTTATATTAACAGAATTAACTAATATTTTTGTATTATGAATAATATTTTTTTCAGTTTTATGAATTTTAGAGGTCATCATATGAAAATCTCACTTTTCACTTAAAATATCGAAAATAAAATTATCTCAGTCTAAAACAGAAATAAGAATAATATAATAGAACAGGATGCAGAATCAATAAGATTAGATAAAAGGTAATCCAGATTCTACTAATAGAATCCATTCAAATCATCTTCCATAAAAGTATAATTTTGAAATAATTTCAGTCATCTAAAAATTTAGGAACCATCATTGGAGGCACATATTTTCAGCTAATAATCACAAAAAGATCAATCTGTAAGAGCTGCACCAATTAAATCAGAATTGAATTTTTTAAATATTTTTTTATTGTTTTTTATTCCACTTCCATAAAATGTCAACATGTCAACAGACCTTAAAAGGTTAGTTTTTCTAATAAATGAAATAATGGCAATTTAGATCATGTTAATCATTTCGGACTTACCAAACTGTGATAGTTTATATATAACACTATTTGATGAAATAATATCATCATCATCATTTCCTAATCAAAATTTAAAATAGATAAATAATTAGAAACAACCAAAGAATGCAATAAAAATAATTTTAAAAATTATGCTTTTAATGCCATACAATAATTTTTATTATTTTAATTTTCAGTTAAAAGATACATAACTGAATTTTTCAAATCCCAATCAATCTAGAACAATTCCATAACTCTGAAGAACAATTTCACATAATGATAATATAATCTCCCACAATTAGTCCAAAAAATATTTATTTATTGGAAGAATTATTAAATATTAAATAAAATATATATTTATTGGAAGAATTATTAAATATTAAATAAAATATATATTTATTTTACAATAAAGATTAATTAAATAAGAACTGTATAGATTTTATAAAAATGTATTGTGATATTTACCTATCTGGAGTTAGTTCTGCTAGAAAATTTTCTACAGCTATTGCTGGTTGATGCTCATGTATTAAACATTGTTGCCTAAGATAAAAAATTCTTTCTTCAGCAGCTTTCAATGCAACTGCAAATCCTACTGGTTGTGCAGCAATATTATATGACTGAGCTGCTAATCCTTCTACTGTGGCTCTACCAAATACATACTGAAAAGCTTCTCTAATTGGAGACACCTTAATTTCTTTATCAGAAGCAACAATTATACTAATATTACCTCCTGAATCTAAAAATTTCAAAGATAATGCAATGAACTTCATTATAAAACTATAATTTTATTCAAAACATTATTATTATTATATATTTAAAAATTTCTTACATATAATTTCTTTCATTCCAGGATCAAGGGTTGTTATCATAGAATCAACTGAATTCTATAAACATATTAAAAAAATGACTTTAATAAATTAATCATATAATAAAAGTCAATTTCAAATTTTATTTTAATATTTTCAAATATACCGGTACTTAATGATGATAATTAATAATTTACTTTAAATAATAGGCATTAATTAATCATTAAAATATTTTGTAATAATAATAATAATAATAATGCAATGATCATATTTTATCAATATGTTTTTCATTTTTAAATAAAATAAAGACTATTTTAATCATCATTATAAAGTTGTTGGATATGTGCGACAATAAATACCATTATTATTTCTTTTCACTAGCTGCATTTGGTGATATTATAAAGATAATTGATTTAAGTGAATAATCAGTTTATATTTGACTATGTTTATAGTCAACCTCTGAGAAGTTGAGCACTGAGCCGCAAAGCCTATTCTTAAAAACGGGGCAGGTTGAAAATCGAATGTGCTACTTTGTACTGATTAACAGCTACAATCATACAATGAAATAATTATGGTTTAATTTTAATAATTATAAGTTATTTAAACCATAGTTATTTTATTGTATGATTCTAATTATTAACTGGCACAAAGTAGTTCATTCAATTTTCAACCTCTCCCGTTTTAAGAATAGACTTTGCAGCTCGGAGTTCAATTTCTCAGAGGTTGACTATACTTCTAATAAAAAGCTATATTTAAATACTGTACTGTATATTTATAAATAACCAATAATAAATAAATATATCATTTCAAAAACAAATATATTAATTATCCTATAATATTATGATGGAATTCTTTGAATATATTATTATTATTATTATTATTATTATTATTATTGTTATAGTACATCAGACGGAGTATTTCTGGGTCAAAGTTCTATGTTGGACATGAGTCAAGACATAGCTACTTCTGATGTTTAATTGTGTATTAACTAACTATCTGTGGAGATGCTGAGAAACTTTCTTACTATGTTGCATGTATCGAGTAGTGATGTTTTAGGAAGTGTTACGTATGTCTTGGGATGTAGATCTAGTGTTTTGTGGCTTTTGTGGTGAGGGATTACTCTTGTTGAGGAAATAATGGGTACTGTAACCACCTTTTGCATTCCCCAAAGATGCTTAATTTCTTGGAAAAGTTCTGTGTATTTGCTAATTTTTTGAATGAATGCATCTTGAATGTTGTGTGTGTCGGGTATTAAGATGTCTATAATGTAGGTAACTTTGTTTTGTTTGATTATGAGAGTAATGTCTGGTCTGTTTGTAAGGATTGTTGAAACATACCTTGGCAGGAGGGAGTCGTGTCTTGGCGGTGGCCGCCATGTTGTGATAGGTGTCGGCAGAACAATGACATTCGTATTCACAATGCTTTATTTTATTGAATTAATTCATAATGTTTTATTTTATTAAATTAATACAGTATTTATTATTTTTTATCTTTTGTAAAAATATTAGGCAAAAAAAAAAAAATAATAATAATATTTTTTGGTTGTTGGCTGCTCCAACGTACTTGGATGTAAATTAGGTACTGTATAAGTACCGGAGTTTTGTTGGCAAGGGACCGCCTCTTTGCTATGTCGGGTTCATGGTGATCTGTTTTGAAAGTCAGTTTGTGTGCCTACTTGTAAGTTGTGGATATTTATGGATTGAAAATAAAAGTTATTATTGAACATGGAGTTTTTGTCATCGTTTTTGAAAGACTGGGAGGCAAATATCCACATCAAA
>AYEL01062945.1:0-71542 GCA_000484575.1 Olivierus martensii
TGTGTGTGTGTGTCTGTGTGTGTGTCTGTGTGTGTGTGTCTGTGTGTTTTTATTAATTTGTGTTTGGTTGCAAGCTTTTGGTTTATTATGTTTGCTACTTGGTTGTGTCTGTGCAGGAAGTCTGTTTGTGCAAGCAGCTTGCAACCCAATGTAATGTGTTGGATCATTTCAGGTGCTATGTGACATTTCCTACATGTGTTGATTGTTAATGTGCTGTCTTTCAATATGTATTTTCTGTAGTTTTTCATGTTTATTACCTGGTCTTGTATAGCTATTATAAACCCTGCTGTAAATTTCTATAAATAGATCCCCCCTCATTAATCAGTTGTTTGAAGCTTTGGCATCTATAAAATGTTTCAGAAGGTCATGGAGTTCCTTTCTACACCAGGATGTTTTCTTTTCTTGCATGTGTGCAGTGTTGTCTATTTGGTTTGGAGTGTCGTTCTGTAGATTTTAGTGGTGTCCATGTTTCTATCTGCCAAGACAATAGCTTTGTGTAGTTGTGATATTGTTATCTATTTGGCATGGAGTGTCATTCTGAAGATTTAATGGTGTTATGTTTATCTATTTGGCATGGAGTGTTGTTCTGAATATTTAATGGTGTTATGTTTCTATTCTGCCAAGACCAAATATTGTTCTGAAGATTTAGTGGTGTCATGTTTCTATCTGCCAAGACAATAGCTGCATGTAGTTGTGATGTATGTTGTTTTTTATGGAAGAACTCTCACAGATTAGTATGTTTTTTATGGAAGAACTCTCTCTGATTATATATCTGTCTGTCGTGTAAATGTGGGATGTCAATAAGACCATGACCACCTTCCTTGCGTGGGAGAGTAATAGTTCTTTCTATCGCAGATTTCAGGTGATGGTACTGGTATTTTGTAAGTGTTGTTTGTGTTTTTCTTTGTAGTGATTCAAGTTCTGTCCGTGTCCACTGTATCACTCCAAAGGAGTGTCAGTATAGGTATGGCGAATGTATTGATGGCTTTGTTTTTTCCATTCAGATGTGTTTTCAGAAAGTTATTTAATCTGTTGTTTATAGTTTTGACAATGTTTGTTTAGTTTTCTTCTGTTCTGTGAGTCTGGCTTGCTGGAATCCCAAATACTTGTACACCTCACCCTTTTCCATGGATTCGATAGTGTCTTCATTTTCAAGAGTGAAGCCTCCTTTCTTTAGGACTCCCTTTTCTATGTGGAGTGTTTTGCATTTGTCAAGACCAAACTCCATGCATATGTCTTTTGAAAATGTGTGTATCATTTGTAACAGCTGTTGTAATTGTGTTTGTGTTGAGGCGTACAGTTTAATGTCATTCATGTAAAAGAGATGTGAGTGTATGTAGTGTGTTGTTCAGTTTTGGAATTTGCAAAAACCGAAAAACTCTGGAATTTGCAAAGTCGCGAATTAGAATGAAGGCAATAATTCCAATTATAAGCTAAACCTAACGGCTAGCGACTCTGCAAATTCCAGAGTTCGGCCTGAGCTCAGGTCTTTTTCTAAGTTCTAACTTAATACTAAGTAATTATAAAACAATCTAACAACAACGTAACGTCTAACTGATGAAACGAAACTAAATATCGGAACTTACACTGAAAGTACCGATTAAGTGTTAGCAGTAAAAAGAACAAAAAACGATGTTAGAACTTACACTAATAAATTGAAGAGAATACTCAAAAAAGTTAGATAATAAGAAAATATAAATTTATTAGACTCAAAAACACTTACAAAATGTTAATAAATGCTTTATTGAAACTATAATAAAGCAACAATCAATTAATCAACAAAACTTGTTTAATCTAACTCAAATCTCAACAAACAATTATTCACAAAGAAAAGAACCTTAAATACTATTTAAATTCTACTACCTCCACCTCCGATACAAACTTCAAATAATAGTCGATCCTTACAAGAAACTCAAATGTCACTTTTCGCCAATTCTACGTCTGGAAATTCAGCACCTCTATCTGCTTGTCGACTGCGTCGGTCTTTTATACGGGTGACTTACAATCCCGCACTTCGCTCATTTGCATACTTACACGTAACAAGTTCAAAGTTATCAGTTTACAGAGTAATTCATTCATGTCATTATCTTTACAATTAATTTATATATCGAACAAAAATACCGATACGGATCATTCTTATTTTCACATATCAGTTCAGTGGTAAGTATTATGTAGATAAGAGGACACCATTAACCGGGATAGCTCTTCCGGATACGGGTTCCGATTCCATATCACATGATTGCCAGCTACGATGGAGAGCATGGAAGTAAGTTAACTTTTAAACTAAAATATAATACGTTAGCATATAGGAAAATAACGATAAATAAATAATAGAGTGCATAATAAAATAAAAATAGGACAGGTCCAAGTTAACTTCCTCACAGTACAGTTTAATGTCATTCATGTAAAAGAGATGTGAGTGTATATAGTGTGTTGTTCGGTTTTGTCTAATGTCGTAGCCACAGTTTGATGTGTTCAGTTTATAAAAAAACGGCTGGTCCGTTGCTTGCACGCGGAAAGTCAGTCGGCACTGAACGGGTTAAGTGAATAATCAGTTTATATTTGACTATGTTTATAGTCAACTCTGAGAAGTTGAGCTATTGTTTTGTGTATTGGGTGAGTCTATGTAGTTCTGTTCTGATTTCGTTTATTTGTTTTTTGAGTTGTTTTTGCCAGGCAGGTTTTAAGTGGTGTTTTGTATTTGTGCCAAGTTTATTTGGAAGTGTTTTAAGACCTAGGGTGTGTAGTGACAGTGATAGCAGCAGCATAAATAAGTGTGTGTATTTCTATGAGTGTTGTTTCTGAATTAATTTAGGGCGAGGCAGAACCAAAGTGGGCTGAGGGAATCACTCTGGAAAATACCACGTCTAATGTGTATGGGTTCTGTGGCTACGTGATTGTTATTTATAGTGACATGCAGTGTTGTTCTCCAGTGTTGCATTATGTTTTGTAGGAATGTGATATATTTGGTATTGATTTTAAAGAGTTTCAGTGTCTGTATGAGCCATGAATGCAGTATGCTATCGAATGCCTTTTTGTAATCTATGTAAGCTGCATGTAAGTGTCTGCGTTGTCTGTGTACCTGTTTTAGTATTGTTGTGATGATGATCAGCTGCTCTTTGCACCCCATGTGACTTCTACGGCAGCCTTTCTGTTGTTCTGTGAGAATGTTTTTTACTTTGGTGTGTGCATATATTTTTGTTGGTGATACATGAGGTTAAAATTTTGTATAGTGTTGGTAAACATGTGATTGGTCTGTATTGTGATGGGTTTTCAGTGTTTGTGCTCTTGGGTTTCATGAAAGTGATGCCATATGTAAGAAAGGAAGGTGTGTCTTTTGGTTTGTGAATGAGATGTGTGAGATGTTTTGCCAGAAGTCATGAAGACAGGTAAAATGTTTGTACCAAAAATTCTGGATGCCATTTACACCAGGAGTGTATCTAATTGTGTTTGTGAGTTCTTCAGTAGTAATGGTGGTATAGGGCATTTCTGGTACGTCTAATGTATGTGTCTCCTCTTCTACGATCCAGCTGGCTCTCTGGTTGTGCGTAACTGGCACTGCCCACAGGGTAGACCAGAAGCTAGTGAGTGATTGTTGTGTTGGTATTTCTCTGTTTTGGCTCTCTAGTGAGTGATTGTTGTGTTGGTATTTCTCTGTTTTGTGCTTGTCTAGGGATCCTTTAGTGTTTATGTTTCTGTAGAATGTCTTTTCGTTGTTTGTGAATAGTGTGTTGTTAGTTTACATGCTAGGCTGGTTTTTATCGTTTCAGGCGTTGTGATTTTGTTGCAAGTTTCTGTTTTAGTGTGTCTATGTATTCTTTAATGTGTGTATTGTGGTTTTCATTACGTGTGTGTTTTTAGTTTTCTGAAAATCTTTCTAATAGATTTCATGAGTTTTGCAAATGTGTTGTTTTTTGTGTATTGGGTGAGCCTGTTGTCCATTTCATACCTTGGCATGGTTTTCCAGCCTTGGTGGTCTCTGGCTGAGTTTCCCAGGAAGCACTTTGGCTGGTTGGGCTCTGATGTGGTGACCCGTTTCCTACTGTGGGGTATTTTTTATTGCAGTAGCCAGGCTTGGGTTGGTGCTGCTTTCGCCACCAGTGGCCAAGGGAGACTGTAGTAGACTTTTTGAATGTGAGTGTCTGCCTAACTCACAGATGCGGACCTTGTTAACCCGGTGTGAGCCTATGCCTAACTCACAAACGCGGACCTTGTTAACCCAGGCAACGTCCGAGCCGGTGTGCTTTCGTTTTCTGCTTTGTATCATTGCATATTAAAAAACACCACCGAGGTGGGGATACTTGCTTGCATTTAGTTGAGCATAGTGGAATAGCCTTCTACCCAGGGTGACCCTACAAGAAATAAAATTTCTGACTTGCATCGCCTATTCTACCCACATACACCCCTCTGCCACTTTGAGGCAGCTTAGCAGGATTCAGGAAGAATTATTATTATTATTATTATTATTATTATTATTGTTGTTGTTGTTTTTTATCAATATTCACAGCATTTTTTTAGTTACAATTTTCATAATTTATTTTAATAATTATTTTTATGAATAAATGCAAATATTCTATCCACTCTTTGATTCTTCAATGAAGGCCAAAATAAAAATACTTTTAAGAAAAACAGTTATTAATTATAGAAATTATTATTATTATTATTTAAGTTATTTGATCTCTGAAATTTCATATTCAATGAAATCATGACCATATGATTTTTATAAAGCATTTACCTAAGATTTATAAAAATTTGATTCTAATATGAAATTTCTTTAAATTATTGAATATACTAATTTTTAAAAAATAAAAATTATGTAAAATAAAATGTACAATCTGGCTCCAACACAAAACAAGTGTATGCATGCCTTGCCTGTACCAGCTTGTCCTGTTGACAAAGATTCTCACTCCATTAATCATGTTCTCCGTCTTCAAACTTCATCTTTCAGAGTGTAACTTTAAGTGGCCCAAAAAGGGGAAAATCAGAGGGAGCCAGATTGGGACTTTAGAGGGATTAGGAAGCACGGTTCAACCAGTTTGGCAATCTCAACTTTTTAGATTTGTATGTTTGGGTGTGCATTGTCATGCTGGAGCAATATTTCTGCTGACTTCTTGAGAGGCCAAACAGGACAGAAGCACAAGTTGAGTTTTTCAGAGTTTTGATGTACGTATCTAATTAATTCTCTCATCTCTTGGCATCACATCCACAACAATCAACCTATCAATGTCTCAAAAGACAGTGATTATGATTCTTCCAAGAGAAGAAATTTTTAAATTTATTTTGTCATGATGACTGTGGATGTGTGACTGTGCCACTCCACTGATTGCCTTTTCATCTCCAACTCAAATTGGAGGTTTCGTCACCTGTAACAATTCAGGGGTCGGATTCACAAAGAGTGTCGTTATTTATGACGTCGTTAAATATAACATGTTAACGATTTATCATAAATGCTATTCACAAAACCTGTCGTAAACTGCTTGACAATTAACGACGAAATTATTGTCGTCTTGTTTCGAGAGTATGGAAATGACGTCAACATTTTGAACCAATGAATATAGCCAATAAGAAAGTGACTTCTGGGTAAAAATGGAGGACAAGAAGGAAAAGAACAGCGTTTCACTCCTGCAGAATAAATGCTTTTATTTTTATAAATAATTTAAATAGTTTTAATACTTTTTGATATGAAATTTGAAAGAAACAAGCTGATGTATATTCTAAAAGTTAACTAATTTATCTTTCTAACATAATAGTTTAATTAAGCATATGTTTTTATAATAATGATTTATCTACTAAAGCTGTAGACATTCTGCAACTAATAATAGCAAAAAGACAAACCAAGTGCTTGGTTTGTCTTTTTGCTATGATTTATCTAGTTTAATAGTCTTTAACTGGTGCAGATTATTTAGATCATTAGAATAATTTTTATAATAATTATTTATCTTGTTTAATAGTCTGTAACTGACCAAATCATTTAGAAAATTGATGTATTTTTTTATATTCTACATAATGCATTGGAAACATTTGTAATGATTCTGATGTGGTAGATTGGCTAATATGAACAACATCTCCTATAACAGACTGAAAGCTGCCATTGCTAAAAAATCTCAGTGCACATAATACTTGTGTTTCCACATTTATAGCATATGAATGGTCTGATTTTTTCTGTATAAAATGAAAGTTCTATTAATTTAAAAATCGCATCTTTAGGTAGTCTATAGAAACGAATAAGCTTGGGCAACTATAATATCATTAACTTGAGTCAAGGTAATCTATATATTCGAATAATAAATCTGTCCTCTTCATCGACTAACTTGTAAGAGAGAAAAATACTCTTCAGCCATCTTAAAATTGATGATAACGACACGGTCCTGGCATCATTAGCTAATGACGGCGATTAACGTCATTACTGATTGCGATAAGTTTTGTGAATACAGACAACTGTCGTTTCGAGCCATAACAACGCTATTTCATCGTTAGTTCAGTAACGATGCTATTGTGAATCTGGGCCAAGGACAAAAAGATCTCCCCCACTGCCTCAAAACATTCCAACAAATCAGAGGAAAGTTTCAACTAAATTTTGTATTCAGTTGTGAGACTTTGAGGTACCCATCTTGTGAAAACCTTTGAATATCTGAGAGCTTCAAGAATTGAAAGAACTGCTCCATTACTGACTGAAAGTTGTAGGATCAATTTCAACTTATGATGTGCCAATCAAAATGAATAATGGCATCAGCATAGTTCAAAATGTCTAGGCTGGTGTGGAGAATGTCTAGGGCACAGCTGATCTTTTAGGTCCATCATTCCACTTTTTGAAGCATTAACTCTGCTAGCCCAATGATTCACAATGCTTCTATCAACAGAAGAACTTCCATATACAGCAGACAAATATTTGTGAATGTTCACAACAGTTTCCTTCTTTGAAATCAAGAATTCAATAATAGCACATTGTTTGTAATGCAAATCATTTATAGACATCATTTACATGGATTACTACAACCATGCTATCTGCATGTCATGCAAATCTGCATAGACATGTAGGAAATTTCAAAGTTACAGAATGCAAAATTTCACTTTTATATCTTTAATGGTGGATGTGAGAAAAATGTGATATATTACTTTTTAAGACCTTATATTTAAAATTTATTTTTTCCATATATTTTATATAAACTGTTATTTATATTTGTCAAAATATATTTTAAAAAAATTTCTTTCTTCGCTTCCTGATATGAAATTTACATATAAAAAAACAAACAGCAGTGATTAAGAGAAAAATTTTTATTACAGAAACATTTTTGACCTATTTGTGTGATCTACAGTTGCATTCTGTTTCACTGAGGAAAATTTCACAAGTAGATCAAAAATGTTTCTATAGTAAAATTTTCTGTCCTGATCAATGCATCAGTGAATGAATTATTTTTTTTTAAAGATTTCAGAAAACCATTATCTTGTATAAAATTTTAATTCTAATTTAATAAAATAAAATATTTCAATAATATAAGATAATCATATAGTAATACCTTTGCTTTTTCTGCTACTTTATTAAGAAGCTCATTGTTTTTGATCCATCCCCACATTCCATTTCCTTCTTGTGATGGTGATTTTATACTTGGATATTCGTCAATTGGTAAATCAACTGTTGCTGTTGGTATAGAAATAGTACTGACAGGTTGAGTAACAGTAGCAGGAGGAGAATTAATAATTGGAGAGCTAAAAAAAGAGAGCCACTATTTAATATTTAATTTATTGTTACTTAAAATTTATTTTTATGCATAAAATAGCAAACCTAGGTGAAGGTGAATAGACAGATTCTGGTAAGACTGAAGAAATTGGTCTAGAAGGAAAATATAATGAAGAAGTAGTTGTATTTTCAATTCCTTGAGGAATTGTTGGAAAGAAAGGAGTTGGTTGTGGTGGAGGCAAGTTGCCAAATGTAGTTACTAGTGGAGTTGAAATTCCTTCCTTTTTATTTAAATCAACATTTGAAGAAACAGTTAATTGTTCTAATGTAGGAATAGGCAAGCTTTCTGTTAAACCTAAAAATAATTTTTGGACTTGATAAATTATAAAAAAATTTTAAATTTCAGTATTTTTTAATAAATAAATATAAATCATTTATTAAACATCAAAATTAAAATTGATACAAAAAACTAATTAAAGCTTTAATAATAATATCTGATAGTAAGGATTTGATCAATATTTGAAAAATAATGACTATTGTGATATAATAAAAATTTTAAAATTTAATATATTACATTTTAGTAATATATTAAATTTAAAAATTTTTATTATATCACAAAATATTAAAAAATTCATTTATTCATATCTTTGCAAATAAAAGTGTAATACCTAGTATTACTCTTATTTATAAAGATATCTTATGGCATTAATTTCTCAATAAAATAATTTAAAACAGTAAATATCTATAGTTTTATAAAGTCAACTAAAAAAATATTATATGAATTTTTAATAACAATAATATTTTTTTATCATCTTGTGGTGACCCGAAGTTGGCCTGCTGGAAAATATCACTCCTCGCCCAATCGTAGATTTACGAAATTGATAAATTTATAGGCAACATCGGGTGAGAGGCTCTCTCTTCCAGCCGGGTCCGAAGTGCTTTGGTCTCCACTATTTCCCCAAAAGAAAATAAACATGTTATGAAGTAAGCTGCATGGGAACTCTGACATCATGCAGGTGTTCGGAGGGGTTGTGCAAAATTATTAGACAGAGGTTAAGAGGTCGTCTTCCTGGGAAAAGGGGAAAGATGTTTGTTTGTTTTATAGAAGGAATTTGGGATTTGGATCAAAGAACAAGGCAGTTGGTTCGCAATCGCCGAAGAGTGTAGACGTGTTCGCTGGTGACAATAAGTCGATCTTCACACGTAAAAAAGACAGTCGTGTTCTCCGCTGAAGACAATCGCCGAGCCGAGATACCTCTCGCCTCGTCCACCGAGCACATCGCACCGGAAATCCAGCTCCTAACCAGCTCTCCAAGGATATAACATAGGATGTTTTTCATCCTCTGTTATATCCTTCAAACTCTAATCTCTACTCATTCTAAAGGACAGTCTCCAGTCCAGCTAGCCGAGAAGTAGCCGATACACCCACCAATCGACGAGGGAGAAAACTTCAACTATACAGAGGTATTGTCCTCCGACTGGAATTGTCGGGTTTAAATGCTTGATAATTATCAATCTCTCTCCAATAAAAGAAGATGTTTGTGCCTACAAACGTAGTCTCACAGTATCCGTTCCAGCCTCTCATCACCCGTCCTTATCCGCGTAACACGTCGCTCCTAGGCTATCTGCCTGTCGGAGACCGCTTGTTTTCAATTTAGTGGATTTCGCGGGCCTCACAATCTTTTAAGTTTTTTATTCACGATATATTATACTTATATATAAAATAATATATATTCAAGTACAGTTAGTTTCAAGACAAAAATGTATTTGAATTTTATCATGATTTTTGTTGAAATTTTAAAAATTAACAAAACTTTAATAATTTCTATTAACTAAAATTAATAGAACTTAGCTTTTTTTACCTAAAATTAATTATTAAAGGCATTTCAGCTAATATATTATTTTATAAATGAACAATAAATCAGTATTCCCACAATCATTAATGTCAGTTTATTCTAAATTTGTACTGCTAGGATAATTTGGCTAGCATTTCATTATTATTTTATTGATTAATCTTTAAACAGAGTATTTATATGATTTTTAAATTATTTACTTGATAAAATACTATAACTTTTCAAATTATATGATATTTACTTATTTATTATTACAAAGAAGTAAGCCAATTAGAAATTCTTTAATTTCTAATGCTTACCTGAAAATTCAATTTTCATTATTGATATGTTATTTAATGAACTAGAGCAGGGTTCGGCAACCTTTTTTAATATGAGGGCATATTTCAGAAATATGGGAGTTTGGCAAAAACCATAGCATGCAATGGCTGGATAGAATATATGAGGATAGTGGGGACAGAAAATAGTTCACTATATGCAGCATCAGATATCTCTAGTACTTGAAAATTGATTCATCTAATCATTTAGTATTAGATGTCGTCAAGATTCAGTTTTCATCAAAAATTTAATTGCACAATTCGTACAATTGTTAAAATGGCAAAGATAAAATCAAAGTGCACATGTATAAAGAAATTTTACTAAAATTATTCATTACAACTATGAGTATTTGTTGTTCAAATACTAAAATTTAGATTTCAAATATTTGATCAGCAGGCACTTAAAAATTGCTTTGCGGGCACTGCGTTGCGAACCCGAATTAGAGTATATAATGCACAAAAAATAATTTTTAATACAGTCTGTAAATATAATTTTTTTAGGACTATAAATGTAATATATATTTAGGTGATTCTATCATGAATTGCTTTTTTATGAAAGTTCATTTTTTTTTTTTTTGCATTATTTCAATTTTCAACTTTATGGCAGATAATTGAAATTTTGAAGTCAATTAAGAATGTTTTTATTATTTTTAATTAAACTATTGCAATATATATATATATAAATTAAATTACCAGGTTGAAGCAAATTTTCATCATTCTTATCTTCTACAAATTCAAATGTTGATTCTCCATTAGTATCATCACCAACTTCCTCCATCATAATAAATAAATTCTTCACTATATACTAAATATTCATAATTTACCATTAATAAAGAATAACATTCATAAAAATATTAATAAATAATTACAGCTCTTCCATGCTTACATAAACTCAACTTATGTAATTTTGGCTTTACATAAACAAATTCTATGTAAAATATTTTCAAATCAAACTTTATAATTTAATATATTATGCAGAAAAGTAATTTTATACAGTAGCTTTGCAATGATATTTAGTGATACTATTGTAATGATAAATAATAATACTAACATCTCATGAAACTTTTTAGTATCAGCAAGCAATACTGATATCTGGCATATTAAGTTTGACAATATTACTATCAATAGTAATGTTGTTATGCATTTTCTGTCTAATAGTGGGAGATTATATATATGTTCTAAATGATATTTTCATTTTTTCATAATAAATATGTAATTATTTACATAAATTCCACTTATGTAATGCTTCTAAAAATATAAATCTTATGTAAGTTAGGAAGCAGCTGTTATGTAAGTTAGGAAGCAGTTGATTATAACTAAAACTTAAAAAAAAAAAAGACTTTTGTAAATACTCTATTTAATCTACATGATTATAAACAATTATCTACTGTTATTCAAGTTTTTAAAATATTTTAAGCTAAGTTATTACAGGATCCCTCACTATATGCGATCTCACTTTATGTGTTTTTGCTATAATGCGATTTAAAAGAAAATTAATTTTTTAAATAAAAAAAATTTTTGTTTAAAAATTGTCTTCAAATGAACTGCTCGAGTACCACTCATCAGAGCTCAACTAATGAAAATGCTTCTGGAAATGGAAACAACACGAATGATGAAAGTCAGGACTCCTTTGTTGCTGAGCACATCAAACAACTTTCAACAAAACAAACGACTGAATTTTTTAAACCTATTGATAGTACCATCAGAATAATTGAAGAAAATGATCCTAATGATGCTTTGGCACTTCTAGTCTCATTCGGACTAGAAGCATCAAAGTTGAAGAGAAATTCAGAATTCTTTGGCTTGCTACAATGAACTTTATAGTGAGAGGAAGAATGCTTCCTGTCAGCTAAGTCTTCACTGTTTCATTAAAAAAAGTTGAAGATCATCAGCATATCATCCCAGAGACTTCAAGGGAGCAAGAGAGACATGATCCAGACTCACCAGACCCAGTCCATTCAACATCGAACTGAAGACTATCAGAATTATGTAGTGTTTAGTTATTTATGACTTGTATTAATTAAATTCATTCATTCAACCATTCATTCATTAAAATTTGTGTGTTTTGTTTATAAGTTTAAATAATTCATTCATTAAAATTTGATTCTTTTGTGTAAAGTTTTCATTTTATTTATCCTTCTGAAGAAACCCCTGTCCCTATCTCATTCATGCTATCAACTCACTTTACATGATTTCATGTTAAGCAATTATTTCATAGAACCAATTAATAGCAAAAAGCAAGTTTCTTAATAGACTATTTCATTTAATGTACAACTAGACAAGGCTAAATAGTCTTCATTCTAAAGCTTGAATGCCCTCTGATCTCCTAAGCTCTTCAGCATTCTAACAGTAATATTATTCAACATATGGCATTAATTAGTGGCTTAGATACAGTTCAAGCTGCCCGAGATGGTCTGTCAATTGCCACCTTTCCTTTGGGAAATATATAGTACAATTATTATAGTAGTACAACTTAGAAAAGAACCTGCGCAGAAATGAACTGGCACATTGAGAGATACCATTTAGCGATATTTATGAAGTTTAGGGGCGTTCGACAGTTACATGCTTTAGATATGTCATGCAATTGACTTCGTAAAGGTCTGCCTGAGATGGATGTACAAATTTCAGAATTTTCGGCTGAACATGTCCAAGATGAAACTAGTAGTATATACAGTATATACACATATAATAATCGAAAATCGAGGAGAGTCCCTTTGGACACCCCTGCATAGGAGAGTCTATTAACACCTGCAATGTTGAAGCACCCTCTAGCAGGTTCTTTTCTATGTTGTGCTACTATACAATATCAAATCTATTTAGAGACAATTAGAAAATAAAGTAAGAAAATATAATTTTGTTTCTTTTATTTATAAATAAAAACACAAATTTATAAAAAAAATTTTTTTTTAATGCCAAAAATGCCACCCAGGGTGGACTGCCCCCTCTGCCTTCTAGCTAGGCTACTGCATTGATGCACAATTTTCTTAAAGAAATATGATGATGTATTCATTTCAGTTATATACTAAATGATATTGAATACAACACTGCAAAAAATTCAAATCAAAAGATAGATGTTAATGTTTGAATTATGTTACAATACACACTAAAAGAAGTTTCAAAAATTATTAACTTACAGACATTATTTGATTTGTGAAAAATTACATGAGGATCTAGATTAGCAAAGTTAATATGCACCATCTGGAAGTCTGGGGATATTGTGAATTCATCCAGCAATGTATGGGAATAGTTTCAAACTGTGCCCCCATACACTGCTGGATGAATTCACAATTACTGTGCATTTTTTGCATTTTAAAGATTGATTTCTTATCATTAGATATTTATATATATATATATTAAAAATAATGTAACTGTAATATTACATGAATACAGAACCAATTACTATATTTTTGGCTTATAAGATGCATTTTTTTTCCTTATAAATACCTTAAAAAAATTGCCCGGCATCTTATAAGTCGAAAATGGCTATAAAGCATCTGAAAAACTGAGAAGCTGACAAGTGACAAAATATAGTTAACAGCTAACTTACATTGTTATAAGTATGACAGATATTACAATAAATAGTCTCAACATTTTTCAGTAATTATTAGGCTGTTGTTGGATTCACAATTAAATTCCAGTTATATATTTAACCCTTAATTAATGATGATGAATATTATAATGATGTTGAGGATAATATGTTCATATCAGTGATGAATCTAAAGCTGATTATTATTAAAATAATAATCATATACTTTTCTTTATTGGTTTTTAGGTTTATTTAAAATTCAATAAATAATTTTAAATTTTCCTTATATTAACCATTCTTCACTTCCTGAATTAAATTGATATAGGAAAAAAATAATAATAGCAGTTATCAGGAGAAAATTTTATTATTACAGAAATGTTTCTGATCTACTCATGATGTCTTTGACTACATTATTCAGTAGTGCAGCTGAAGAACATATAAGTTGAAACTTTAAAAAAATTTATTGTTAACAATAAATTTAACAAGAAATTTTTTAAAGATTTATTTCCCTTAAATTTATTGTTCCAAAATTAAGAGTATCTTCTATGCCAAAGTATTTTATAAGCCAACAAATACAATGATTATAAAATATTTATATTAGATTTTTGAATTGCTATTTTAATCATTTGTAATGTTACAAGTGATTAAAATAGCAATTCAAAAATCTAGTATAAATACTTTATAATCATTGTATTAATAATATTTTTACAATAATTTTTATGAATTAGTGTACAATAAGTAACTTAACATCCTTTACTTCGCTAATGTTTTCGGTATCGCTACCATCTTCAGGCTGTAGTTCGTTCTAAAGAGAAGCATTGATTCGAACACTATAACGGTTCTGGCATGGAATTATAGCAAAGCGAACAGTCTAAATTAAAATTAAAACCATAGAAATAAGTTGCTTAGCAACATTCTCTATGGTAACTTGCAGTTTATATAAAGATGTAATGATCCAAACTTAAAGTTAGCATTATTGAGGAATTGGGGTTTAACGTCACAGGTTCCTTTCAATTTTTGCAGTGGATATTTCCAGGCCGCTGGAAGCTCCACTGCTGTTCTATCATTCAATAACCTTTCATTCCTCCCTCTTCTTAAAATTTCCAGCGCTTCGGCCGTGTATGCCTGGGTTTTCTTCATAATGGGCTTAGTGACTTTCGCTTCATCCCAAAGTATGCTAAGGTCCATTGAGTAGGCTTCCTGTGCCAATGCTGTGCCTGTTCTAGCATTAACTATGTCGCTCTTATGCTCTTGTAGCCTCTGGGCGAGGGTGCAGCTGGTTACCCCTATGTATTTGGCTGCTAGGTTTGAGTGATTATCTACTACTGGTATTTCATACACCCCTTTTTTTTCGAATTCCTTCCTATTATTTCGGATTCTTTCCTATTATTATTTAATGGAAATAGTTTTACTCAACCCACAGCAAGTGCTAGAAGTTACTTATTATCTTTAGTAAAAGAGTTTAAGCAGTGTTTTTTAGTGTACAATGTAGAATTAGTAGAAATTTGAAAATGATATTTCATGTTCATAACTAGAAGAGTGCATGTATTGGCATTTTTAACAACAGTAAATTAGGTAAGTTGATAAATATGAAAATGTTAAAACTACTTCTATTGAATTTTTCTCTGACTCAGAGTGATGTAAATAGGAAATGGCCAGCCTTTATACTTCATATTTTTATATATGTTTATATCATCATCTATGTCATATCCTATTATAAATATTATAATTGCTTATATATAATTTAAAAACCCAATTATATAATTTCAATACTTTAATTATTACGTTATCTTAATATAGAACTCTAAAATTTATCATATTCAACAATGAGGATTTTATTCTTATTAAAAAACCAAATGCATATTTTTGTAAAATGACTGGAGTAAATGACTTATTTTTCAAAAAAAAAAAAAAAAAAAATGTTATTTTGTAATGACTTGTATGTGTAGTTTTCTTTTCCTCATATAGCATCACAAATTCTAGCAATCTACTGTTTGGCCTTTCCTATAAGCACATTTACTTACCTATCATCAAAGCCATTATTCCGTTCAGATTGACTGGACTATAATTGAAAAAGAATTAAAAATAATGATACTATTTGTATATTAATTTATGTTAAATTTTAATATATATTACAAATATGAATGCTGACTAATATTTCATTAATATCTGTAGAACTTTATATTTTGAATTTCCATATATAAATATTGGTCAATATTACATCAACTAGCTAACTTGCTAATTTCTTTATTCCAGTTTATATTATTTACTGAGATATCAAATTAAGTTTCTCACCTTAATTAAAAATATGGTTAAGATATAGCTTTTATTATACCGTACTTAAAATACGGCGATTAATTACATCTAAATATATTTTTTAAAATGTTATATTAATATCGTTAAAATATTTATTAGCTTACATTTAATTTTATTGCAACTTATAGAATTCTTATATATCTCAAATTTACAATGCTAAGAAAAATACTAATACAACTCGGACTTCTGCCATATTTGTATACGTCATTATTTTTAACAATTAAAAAAAATTGTAAACAAAGCTTATAAAGTTTATCTTTCAGTTAATTTTTATATCTATTAATATATTAATAATTAATTAATACATTATATCAAACAGTCAAGGTATACGCCAAGATCAAAATGAGTATGACGTAAAGGAAAGCAGCTATTATTAAAGTAAACAGTTTCAGATAAGTCTGTAACATTTGGTATTTACTCCACATATAGCTAATAAACCTAAGAAGCAATTGATACAGGTTTTGTATTAATTATCATTTTATTCTGTTTATTGCAGTCGATTTTTCCTTAAGTGATTCACTTTGGGCCAATATGTGTTGCAACAATTCTCAATATGTTTATTAATCCGTAAATATTCAAAAAAAAGAATTTAAAAAATTGAATATGTGTATAAAGAAATATAAACATTTGACAGAATCAAATTTACGAAACAAAATAGCTAGGTTTCGGTTGCTATCTGGACATTTCGACACAATTTTTACATACTTGTATATGTGGATAGTCATATATAAAATCATTATTTATATTTTAGTGATTTTGTCATTGTAGACATTTGTTATGTGATTCATTATTGCGTCATCATGACATCTCATAGTGATATTTTTGATATTGTCATTGCTACTTCGAGAATGACATCATAGTGATGTCATCTCTGCTATCGTGTGAGCCATTCCAAAAATATAATTATAGAACCTTAATAACTAATATAATATTAAGCTTTCTCAAGTAGCTGAAGGATCCAAATACGAGGAAATCTAAATTTAAACATAAATCTGAATGAATAAATATGCATTTTAGGTGCAATCTCAAATTTTCATATCAATTTTTGACCATAAATATCACTGCAATGTTTATGACTATCTTGAATATGTTGCTGAATTTTCAACTTCCTAATGATTTGGATGATTTATTTACTGGTATCAGACAGAAATTGCGTTTATTATTATTATAGGATTCTGAAAATTATCTTAAATGATTTTTTAACATCACACAAAAATTATCAATACTTAATATCGGGTCAACCGGATAGCCACATAGAATCATTAACTTGCTCCCGGAGGACTGGATTCAATTTCGAGTCCCACATTTCCAGATTTTTCAAAAAAAATCTCTGCCTTGTCCACACCTATTATCTGGCTTTAATTCCACTATATTTATGGATTAACTTTTAGTTGGCGCTGGAAAAGTCTCGGTCCTCAATAAGCCATTAATAACAAAACAGAATAATATTGAATGCTGAAAGAATATTCAAGCTAAAATAAAAATGCACA
The DNA here is from genome assembly GCA_000484575.1 of Olivierus martensii. NCBI lineage: Eukaryota > Metazoa > Arthropoda > Arachnida > Scorpiones > Buthidae > Olivierus > Olivierus martensii. The sequence continues at coordinate 17,178 of AYEL01062945.1, forward strand.
AAGAATTCTCTGCCTTGTCCACACCTATTATCTGGCTCTAATTCCACTATATTTATGGATGACCTTTGGTTGGCGCTGGAAAAGTCTCGGTCCTCAATAAGCCATTAATAAAAAAACAGAATAATATTGAATGCTGAAAGAATATTCAAGCTAAAATAAAAATGCACAAAGAATATTTTTCTCTATATTGAATGCTTCAGGAAATTCTTTATTACATACATTTCATATTCATACTCATACTCATTTATTTCTCTCAACGTACAATAGAATACAATAAGAGCCCACTGTAAAACAAAAAAACCCAACAAAAAATAATAAAAATACATAATGATACATATTATAGTTAGTTGCAACTCTTAAAAAGAATGAATTTTTGTATTTAACAGTACGAAAATTAGGTATATATGGAAATTCATATTTTCTAACAAAAATTTGAGGCACATTATACTGGATCTCAGAAGATGGGAGTTTTCCACAGATATAATTATAAATATTTTTAATGTCTGAAGAAATGAGTATATCATGCACTGGCCTAATATTTAACAAATCATAAAGATCTTGTTTATTAGAATATTGAGCATAGAGGATATTATGAATTGTTTTCACCTTATAACTAATGGCATTATCAATTTTTTTAAGTTGTGAAGAAGAGATAGAATTGTATACAGAAAGACAGTAGTGCAGATGAGAGAGAACAATAGAATGAACCCAGATTTTGAATAGTCTTAAATCTTTGACTTTTCTAAAGTAACGCCACATAAAACCAGTTTTTTTAAATATATTAGCACCGAGATTTTGAATAGTCTTGAATCTTTGACTTTTCTAAAGTAACGCCACATAAAACCAGTTTTTTTAAATATATTAGCACAAATATGGTCAACATAAGTAGAGAAGGTGAGTCTAGAGTCAAGGTATACACCAAGATCAAAATGAGTATGATGTAAAGGAAAGCAGCTATTATTAAAGTAAACAGTTTCAGATAAGTCAGTTTTAGATTTAATAGAGAATTTCGTAAATACTGTCTTATCAGCGTTGAGTATAAGATTATGATCATTTAACCATTAAATAATGCACATTATTTGAAATATATTGTATGGAATTAATTTACATTTTTATTTTGATTTTTTAATAATTTAGAATTTTATTTTTTATCCTTTCGTAACAACAAAAATGATTTTATGTACAAGGAAAAGACTTTAGTTAAGGAATATATGAACTTAAGAAATTGTTATTATTAGTTTTAATGGGATGATCAACTAGCTGCAACTAACATACTATTTTAATTTATCATAAATAATGTTAAAAAAGCAAATACTAAACTATTCTTCGGTTGGAAAATCTTAGAAAAGCAAAGACTGTCTCAATCTCCGCTATTATATTTAGCATAATTGAAAATTGTTTATATTTTGAAATCTTTTAAATTAATTTCAAATATAAAATCGATAACAAATTTTAATTTTCCGAAAAATCTTAGAAAAGCAAAGACGGTCTCAATCTCCGCTATTATATTTAGCATAATCGAAAATTGTTTTCTAGATGACATTTTGAAATCTTTTAAATTAATTTCAAATATAAAATCGATAACAAATTTCAATTTTTCACATTTAAAATATAGTTATTTGTCTCCCAAAAGAATTTTAATAATTATACCATTTTGTTATATTAAATTTTATAATTATTTTAATATATATCAACAAAAAATATATCGCAAAAATCAATAAAATCGTATCAGTTGTCTAGAAAAATTGATGGGTCAGTGGAAAAACAATGAGAAATCAATGGGAGAGATCAGGAAAACAAACAAAATATACCTTTTCAGGATTCTAACAAATCATATACAAGACATAAAATTACAAAAAAAAAAACATATTTAAATTACAAAATTATCCAGTTTCAGATTAGAATAATAATATATTTTTATTTTTAACTAAAAAATATTATTTAATTACAAATTTATACAACAGTATATAAAAAGCATTAGCGCATTTTTAGATAATTCAAAATATATTTTTTAAGTATTATTTCATTTAAAAGGAAAAAAAAATGATTATTATATAAATATTTCAAAGATTGAATTTATGCTCGCATTTTAGCAATATTAAATATTTAAAATAAAATTATATTTTAAACGATTTTCGATACTTAAAATAATAAAGAATATTCAATTACACTGATATCAAAATAGTGTTAAAATTGGACAACAGATGGCTGTCAGAACGCTTTCCAATTTTTAAAATCAAAATTATCGTATAATTTTGATTTTAAAAATAGGAAAGCGATTTTTTTAATAAATAAAATAAAAAGAATTCATAAAATTTGAATTTATAAATTTATAATTCTAAGGAAATATTTATACTATATTTTATTAAAATTACATGATCTAGATGTTTGCTTTCTTCCATGTAAGAAAAATAATGCGAGCAAACAGCATTTACAGGAATTATGCAAGATTGCATTAAAATTTGATTATATTTATGTTTATATAAAAATTTTTTAATGCAAACATTCGATAAATTAATGTTTAAAATGTACGTTAACTTTAAGAATTAATTCTACAGAAATTTTCTAAGTTTTCGGTTGTTTGCAGTTTTCTGTTAATATAACATTCTGAATGCAATTATAACTTTTATAAGATGAAAATTATTTTATTTGAAAATATTTATGCAACTTTTATAATAATTATTAATCATATTATATGCACAGATTGTTTCAACTTTCATGATGCTGTTATGCAACACTATTATAAAAATCCATTAACGGGATTATTTAATTAAATTTATCAGTTTAAATTAATTTTTTTGAATTAAAAAAAAAACGATATATTACTCGATAAGTTAATAATTTTCTTATATAACTTAATGAAGATTTAATTAGACAGAATAAATAATCATCTGTAAAATATCCCGAAGGATAAAATTTTCTTCGGTTTATTCTTTTTAAAATATATAATTTAAAATTTAATTATTTAACACTTAAAATTTTTTTATTATTATTTTTAAATGATATTATTCGAGATTTCGTTTTATTTTTGACTACTCAAAATGCATTAATCAATGTAAACGTTTTATTATATAATGATAAAGTAATATATTCCATATAAATTAGTATAATTAATTTTTTAAAATTATTTATTTTGTATGAGAAAATATATAGATCGTTATAAATCTGCAACATAAATTTGCATGTTTAATAAAGTAAGAAAATGATATATTCTCCAGGTAAGGCCTTTCTTAAAATTTAAAAGTATATAGTGCAGAAAGGAAAGCATTATCGGTGAAATCCATTACTCAGAAACTGATGTAAGGACAAGTGTTTTTTTATCCTTAAGCAATGAAACCTATACAAGATTAATACTCATTTTCTTCTCTTTGTATACTAACAGATTATTCTTTCAATCACAGAATGCACTGTGAATCCATTACACACTAAGTCTATTACCACATATGTTTTGGAAGAATTTCTTCTTAAAAATTTTATCATCCTGAGAATTCCGTGTCATGTGATGAGTAATGGATGCCAGTTCTGAAAGATAGATAAAAATTTTCAATTTGGTTATTTTAACTTACGGAGAAAAACAATAAATCTTTCAGCTTTGCATGATTTCATTCTATACGATTAATTGTTTTCTTCGAGAATTTATCTCGCAATTCAATACAGATCGATGAAATATTTCTACATTTATATTTAAAAAATAGGAATCATAAATATATTTTTATAATATTCTCTTATATCTGTTAAATCAACAGTCATTTATAGAAAAAACATAATTTTTCAATTATTTATTTATTTTAACAACATTTTTTTTTTCCTAGAAAACAGATTTTTGATATCAACGTATTAATGTTTTAATTTTAAATTATTTGTAAAGTAAACAGTCGAATATAATTTTCGTCTTGTATATTAAAATAATTTTATCCGAAAAACGTTTTGATTTTTATTTTTTTCTGCCTCCGGGAGATTTTAAAAATTGATTTCAACAGTGAGCACTAGAATATTCGTAAATAGATTTGTTTGTATCTGTCGTAAACGTTCGTATTATTTAATAAAATTCTTACTTTTTATTGCTTCTAACAGTTGACAGTTGTATACTACTAGATCATGAGTTGCATGATGAATTCGAGTGCTTAATTGCTTGTTAGTCTGTCTATGCCTCAGACAGGAAATTTACTTCAATTCGTCTAATTTGTCAACTTTTACTTCAATAACTTGGCAATTGCGACTTGACAGTGTAGTTAGTATAGTTACTTGGAAGCATGAGAGGAATTTTTAACAAAATAAAGAAAAAAAAGCGACAAAGCTTCGATGCACCATCATAACGAGCACTCCAAGTTGACATGATAGTTGGATTATAGAATTTTTTAAGAATTTATAAACTTGCAACGACAGGAATTGAAATCGAACGGAAAGAAACATCAAAACGAATAAAACAGTTTTTCTATAAATAATTAAATTATTCAAATTTTTTTTTGCTTACAATATTATTTATTTATTTATTTTTATTTAAAATCAAACAATGAAGCGATACGTTAAAAGATTAATGTTTAAATTTATTTATTAATTTTTATATGATTAATATATTCAGTACAATATTATAACAAGACAGTAAGATCTCATGAATAGAATAAAATGGTATTTATTCATATAAAATAATTGCTATTATACCATTGAATACAGCATAGAATATCATTTTTTACAAAAGATTCTACTTCAGAATAACTATATTGAATGATATTCTTATAAAATATTTCACTCGAATAATTTGTTTATCTGTTTAAATCACGTTTTGTAATCAAAATAATTTAAATTTAAAAATGAAATATTTTTATATGATAAATACTTGAATATTTAGTGATGCAAAACTAAATTGTTATAATCATTAATAAAAATATTTTTTTAACAAAATTTAATTTAAAATAATTAAATAATTTATAAAATTACCAATCAGATTATGTGATAATTCACGATTTAACGAAAACACGAAATAAAATTCTTTTAAGACGAAAATTTAATGCTTAAAAGAACAAATTACACTGAAATATAAGACTTAAAATGGATGTAACGTCGAATGAAAACACGTTACATTCTAGTAAACTTTAATGGAGGTCAGAGTGATCTATCAAATTTTAGATCAGGAATTTTGAATTAAGTTATTTTAAAAATTTTCCTTTTAAATGCATCCAATAGGAAAAAATAAAAAAATAAAAATTTGATAGAGAAATGTTACATATCTAAAATCTGAAAATATGCAAATAATGTAAAAAATTAAATAAAAATTTGATAGAGAAATGTTACATATCTAAAATCTGAAAATATGCAAATAATGTTTGAAGATTTCAATTGATCAATCATTTTATTTGAATCACAAGGAAAGGAAATATGTGAGGAAAAAATAATAATAAAAATTTAAAAGTTTGTTCATTCAATAAAATCTAAGAATTTTCTCATCTTCGATTGGATATCAATTTTAATAACTGTTAATTTTGTATTTTCTTCCTGCATTATAATGATTCTAAATTAAATATTCGGAGAATTTGATATCCAAAAGAAATAATAAAATTTTAATAAATACGTAATTTTGTTATGTAAGCTTTCAGTAGAATGTTAACCAATGTTATATAATTTACCTCGTTAATGCTAGTTGATATCAATGAAATGGAATAACACTGATAATCCTTCTCATTTAATGCCATACTTAAATCACTTATCTCCTATCCGAGTGGTATTTTTGAATTAAACTTTTATTATAAATTAAAAAAGAAAAAAAAAAGGATAAATGCCGACGAAAGCTATGATATTTTAAATAGGAATTTCACTTAAAATTAAACTTTCATTATTAATTATTATTTCAGATATAAAATTAATAATAGCTATATATTTAAAGCCTGATAAATAGAGTAAAATAAAATTCAGAGAGTATAGAAAAATAATTTTATTACTAGAGATAAATAAAATTTAAACTTCAGACTAATATACGCAAAATTATAATAGTTGTCCAAAAATTGAACTATAAAATATCGACTTTAAATGATAAAAAAATAAATATGCTGAATAATTTATTACATTTTATAATTATATTAAATTTATAATTAATGTTATAAAGTTTCTTAAGTTTCTCATTAATGACTTAAGATTCTCACTTCTGACTCACATTGAATGAATAATGATTCTCAATCAAAAATATATTTCAGATCGATCAATTGTTAATTTTTTACTACGAACTGATATAAAAGTAATGTTTATTTGTAATATTTAATATAATTTTTCTTTAATAGTAAAAAAGTAATTATTTAGATTTATTTTTAACAACTTTACGATATTCATTCATTTATTAAATTTAGCTTTCATAGTTGTAGCTGTTAAGATGAATTAAAATTTTTAGTTTAAATATTACTATGTGGATTTATAATTAATATTTCTTCAAATAGTAAAAAAGTAATTATTTAGATTTATTTTTAACAAGTTTATGATATTCATTCATTTATTAAATTTAGCTTTCATAGTTGTAGCTGTTACAGATGAATTAAAATTTTTAGTTTAAATATTACTATGTGGATTTATAATTAATATTTCTTCATATAATATTTCGAAATCTAATAAAATTTCCGACTTAAAATTACTTAAACTTTCATTTCGATGAAAAATGACAAACTTGTTATATTTTTTTATTGTATGCTTCATTGTTATTGCAGAAAAATTTGATAGATTTACATCCATTTTATCACAATTAATATAATATAAGAATAATTCACTACAGAAAGACTGTAAAAAATTAGCTCTTTCTATAGTAATTAATAAAAATATATAAACTCACACAATTATAGAATTTTTGTTTGTGAAAAATGAAGATTAGAAAATAACAGAAATTGTCTTTCTATAAGTGAACTTCTATATTAATATAACAAATTCATGATAGAAATTGTGGAAATAGTTTTGATCTTCAAAATTTGAGAAATATTGAATGTAGAGTGGAGAAATATGTAGAGGATGTAGAGTTATAAAAAAGAAGTATATATAGATTTATATTTAAAATTTATATATATGATTTATTATTTTTATCTATTAATTTATTTATAAATTAAAACAGCTTTTAATGAAATATTTAAAAAAATGAATTATCATACTATTTTTTAAGAAATATTCAAATTCGGAATAATGCGATTTGAATATATTAACATTAAAAGCATTGATATTATAATCAATAAAAAATCGTTCGTATAAAATATTTTTTACGAATAAAAATAGAAAAGACAGTTCTTCTTTCATGAAAATATCTCTCTACGTATTTCTTTCCATGGCGACATTTTCTTTTTGCAAAAATAGTCTTACAGAAAAAAAATATATATATAAAAAATTCTTAGAATAAAGTCACAGTGACAGTTTTCTGATCTATTTATTGATTTGACTATTGATTTACTTGTATTTTTTTAAAAAAATATTTTGCTGGAATATTTATTTCCACACAATAACACACAATTTCAATTGTCCTCGATGTTAACACATACTTCAATCTAAATGGCAATACACATCTTCACAATGCACAAAATTTGCAATTCTAAGCCCAAAAGTATCCCATGGAAACATTGCCGCAAGCCTCAGAAGACATGAGTCGACATGGAGTTGTCAAAAACTTGCTGATCTCGTTTATTTATAGAGAAAAATTCGAGATCAAAACACGATGATTCGTGAGAATAAACCATGTTTAAAATTAGTTTATACATTTTTTTTACATGTTCGTATGAAATATAATCAGTTTGAAGAGTTCTAAATGATAGCAATTTTAAGTTTTTTTTTTTTTATTAAACTCTTATAATGCAAGATTTTACAATAGTTGCCTTTTGCTCATGTTACGAATAATGACAATTCATTATTACGGATTACGGAATCTATTGTTATATTGGTATTATAAAGTTAGTGCTTGTTAACAGCTCAGTGATTTAATTCTTACTCTACTAAAAGCTAACAGTTATCTGTTTAAAGGAAATTCATTATATTCAAATAATAATAATATTATTAAATCGGATTTAATTATTAATTTAACAAAATAATAACCAAGCTTTTTATATTAATCCTTTGATTCCAATTTTACGTAAATTATCTTCAAATAGAGCATTACTGGATTTAAAATTACATTAATTATGACTTTATTAATTTTATTTTCTTTACAATAAAATCTAATATATTTCTAAAACTATTTGTTAATTTTATTAATTGTTAAAACAGCGCAAAAGAAAATTTCTATTTATAAACTGTAAGGATTATCGTGTTAAAGCATTTTAAAATTTAAATGTTTTTATTTTATTGATTTATAAAATTTGTACAGGATTTAAAGTATTGAAGCAAAATTTCAATATTATAAACTATTCTAAAATAATTTAATTTTTTGTTTTTATTTTATTGATTTATAAAATTTGTCCAGAATTTAAAGTATTGAAGCAAAATTTCAATATTATAAACTATTCTAAAATAATTTAATTTTATGTTATATTTATTCAGATGAGTTGAATTATTCAATTTTAAACCTGAACAAATTTTACATGATTACTTGATGAATTAACTTTATTGGAAATGATCGTGTTAATTATTATACCATTAATCGCTGTAAACATAAACATATTAACGAATTTTTTAGCAAAACAATGTACCAGCGTATTATTTGAAGTCTTGAAAATAAAATTCAAAACAGAGCTATCATTTTTCAACATGCATAGTAAAGATAATGCAGAGGAATCATACATATTAGTATATAACTCCACAAAAATATTGTTTAAAATTATAAATTCGCTCTAAGATGTAGACATTTCACAGATATTGATTACTTAATAGTGTTTTCTGTGAAAACTTAAAACTTTGTTAAGAAAATATGAGCCGAAATTAATTTTCTAAACGTTATATAAGTTATTATGAATAGCTGTAAGATGATAAAATCTGACTTTTCAGAAATTTTCTAATATTTTAAAAATTTAAATAATATATTGGAAGAGCGTCGTGTAGAAAATCTATAAGATACTTCTTTCTGCATTTGTAATAAAATTAAAAACTGTTCCAAAACGATTCTCATTGATAAAAACTAATACGTTAAAGTAATTTATTATTGAATGAGTAAATATCACTACTTCATCAAAAACGGACTAACTTTCACATAACAACTTTAATTTTCCTTATTTTCTATTAGGAAATTAATATAATATTTAAATTTTTATCTCTGTTTATTAAAATGATTTCAATAAACATTGTAATTGTTTATTATTTTTTCTTGATAAATTCTGTTACGTTGCATTTTTTATTTTATAATAACGAAAACTGTTAAGTTCTTAAATTATAAAAAATAGAGTGAAAGGAGAAATATAGAATTTCATATAAATCTTAAATAAAGTTACTAAAATTCTAAATTTTAATTTTATTATTTAGTTATAATACAAACTTAATATTTTTAAACAGTATAAATTAAAAAATAATGAATAAAAATGTTCATAAGCTATAGGGTAAGTTTTAGTAAAATACATCCGATCGGACAAAAATTTTGAGTGAAAACTGAAATTCATAACAATTGAAGAATATTATAGATTATCGAGTAAAAATGTTAGATTGAATTCAAACTTTGTTCAAGAGAACAGCTCTAAATCATTTATTAAATTTGTTCATCCTTTCATTATTTATCTTGATTACAGTAAGTGTGGAAAAGTGGTTACACCGAGATAAAATTTTTGACGATTATCGCTTATTAAAATTTAATCCATTAGAACATGAATAATATCAGATCTATCTCTGTTTACTTATCCATATATTTAATCACATAATATATGATTAAATATGCGAATTTTAGTATACACATAAAACTTGGATAGCACTATCAAGAATTATAATATTTTTATTATTAAATAAATATATAAATGAAAAACAATTCATATATTCCGATTTTATAGCTTTCATCTCTGTTAGAATGTAAAATTAGATGCCCTTCGTGAAATAAGTTATGATGTCAAATAAAGTAATAGGGTTATAACGAAGTACCTCTTTCGTATCGAGTGCCACAAATTTCTACAATAGAGATGACAAAATGTGATATGTTAAAATGCCACAATCGTAGATATAATAATGATGTTGTTATTGCATTCTACCAATGGCAACTTCACTGAATTTCAAAGCGGATCAACTTATCATATACTTTCAAATCCGTCCGGAGACAGCTACCAAGATTGCATGAAAGATAGGAATGCTCTTCTGAGAGAAAAGTCTTTCATTTCCTGACAATAGCAAATGGACATAGAATGTTACATATACCTACTATGTCTGCTGTTGACATTAACTTATCTAACAGATAAAATAACAGTACAGAGAAATCGTGTCTCAAATTGTAATCCACAAAATAATCAATATATGGACAAAGGTTTTTATGTCTTACAATTCTTAAAATTTCTCTTGGGAGTCGACTTTAAATAATCTACTTTAATCATAATTGGTAATAGACAACAGCGTTTAAATATTAATGTAATTTTAAATGCAAATTTTAGTTGAAATATTTATACATTTGCAAGAGAAAATACTTTAAAAAAGTAAACATTAGATGCAGTACTCATTATAAGCGTTACTTCGATAAAACCAATTTGTCTCTGAAGAATGAAGATTTTTTTTAAATTGTTATAAAGTAAATAATCTTTTTATATAGTGGAAATTCCGGAATCGCCAGCTATACAATACATAAAAGACTTTTCTAAACTATCTTAACCAACTGAAAGATGCATATAAACTAGCCTAGGCGTTAATGGTCATAACAGTGTTTTCTGCCTAACGGAGCGAAGTGAGAAGTCGAACAGTTTCTAGTTTGTAGAAAGCAACACCTATTATATTATAATAGATTCAAGAATATGTGAACCATGCCAACAATGGAATTAATCATTTACTCGTTTGTTCTCTTCACTTTTGCTATTTGCTCTTCCTTTCAGACCTTCCTAAGGAATCTTTATGGACATCAATGGCTAAGAGAGCAAACTTAAGAAAACTTGGATTCGCTCCATTATAAGAGGTGTAAAAGGAATATAAATATATTTAATAATTTCTTATCCATTTAATATGATAACACAAATAACAAAATAGGTAGAATGTCTCATAATGGAAACATTTTTATCAGCAAATATCTCCATTATCGCTACAACTATCCATTGGAACTAACCTCAGGCAAAATGTCACATTCCTTTTCGGCTTTTCCCTATTATCATTACTGATAATGATTCCCTGTGCACCAAACTCATTGGAACTCTCCAACAACATTAATCAGTCCCCACCTTCGTTATTGATGTGATCAAAGTTAGAATTTGACAAATATGTATTAAAAGAAGACATCGAAAGGAGTACCGTCGTTCTTTCGCTCCCGAATAAAATTAGATGGAAGTTTTGGAAAGATCACCTTAATGAATTAATCTAGTTAATTGAATAAAAAAAAAAAAACATGAAATTTTCATTATTTTAATGCCTTTATGTTGTTTAAACCATTAGCACGTTTAAATTTACTATACAAACGAGCGATTATTGCTGAAAGTCGATGTTGAACGTCGTCGAAATTTCTTAAATTGAAGCATTCCAAAAATGATTAAACGAGTAGATGAAAGAAAAAATAAAATCAAGAAATAAAAGTTTATATTATTTTTTATCTTTTGTTACATTTCTCTAAATGATAACATTCAATTTTACCTAAAAATGTATATAGCCTATTGTGTTTGAAATATTTTTATAAAATTGAAAAGAAATCTATTTTTCTAACAGAATTCAATTTCATATTTTGGAGTTTTGGATAAAAATATCAAATAATATCTAGGCATATCCGAACTGGTCCGCTCCGGTCCTTTCCCCGTAATGGAAAGAGTGAGGTAGAATACCGGAAGTTGTAGTAATATTTCCGCCAGATGTCGCTTGACGAAATCGGAAGTGTGCGATGGAGTGACGTAATACTATTGTCATTGAATGTTTGATGTGGTGCTAAAGGATAATCAGGTGTTGCGGGGTATCGATTGGCACTGCAATTTTCCATCGATTGCAGTCCTCAAGAGCTTCGTTCAAAACAGCTTTGTTGCTTTTATTTTATTTTATTTTTTTATAAGTGCGTTTCTTGGTTGGAGAACAGTTACTCGAGTATAAGACGAACTGATCTTGCAAAAATTACGTCACTAAAATGTCGTTTTAATCAGATATTGTACAGCATAAATTACATAATTTGCTGTTTTTTATATAACAATTACCAAATTTCAAGCAATTTTCAGTCTATAAATAAAACATGAATTATTTATTAATACTGCAAAAATAATTTTTTTATTTTTTGGCAATGTAAGTACTTTATAATTAAGTGGAATTTTATTGACTCGTTTTTAAAATCAATTTATAATAAAAAATTTATATGGTTCACATATTATAATTTTTTCCCCCTTCTGTCAAACATTAATATATATCTCTTTTATGTCGTATTCTATGTATTTAAAAAGTTGAATCGGTAAATAGTAAAAAAATCTTGTTAAAATTTAAACAAAATTCTTTTTTTTTTTTTTTTCCTTCGTCCTTTCTGAAAAGCAAAATAAAACAGTTTCAAAGTTTCCACTTTTCTAGTTTCTGGAGATGTCGTTGACAAATCGGATTGTAATACCTTTAAAAATGCATCGGAATTGAGAAAAATGTATTAAAAAAATTGTAAAATATTAAAGAAAATAGGCAAAAATTATCTATATATAAAATTAATTCATAATTTATACGTGTAAATATTATCAACTTATTTATAAAAGTTAATGATTAAAGTCTCCTATATATATATTTACGAATGAATAAAATTATGGTAAAACTTCAAGGTTGTTTACTGTTTTCGGTTATGATCTGGTGGAAAATTTTGCTTGGAAGAACATGGAAAATTGTTGATCTTAACGTTTCCCCAGCTGCCAAGAAATAAATGATTTAAAAAAAAAAGGGAAAATATCTCTTATAAGATAAAAAAAAAGAGAGAAATACATTCAGGAATGCGAGGAAAGAAAACATTGCCAACAACAACTTAGTTCTAACGCACTAGTAGTTCCCGATAACATGATTCCCACAGAAGTAATAACTAGGTGATGGCTGATCACTTGACAAAATACAAGATCGAAGTATTCGCTGGAAGGTTTGCTTTTGGCTGGATTCTGCTATTCAGATTAAAATGAAAGAAAAAAAATAACAATTAATAGTTTTTATACAAATAAAATCTTAATTTCATTTCAATACTAAGTTTTTTACTTTTTTTTTAATAAAGAACGAATACTCAGATACTGTATACGAAAACAAGCAATTATAATAATTTTTAATTACTGTCTCTTGTGGCCATAATGAAGATAAAAATTAAGATAGTTGAGAAATTTTACGTCAATTAATATAAGAAACATCAAAAGAGATTGCGGTAGCCATTATTACTTCTGTGTTTAAATTGAGAGAAAAAAAGGAGGAAAGAACTGAATTCAAAATTTAGCGAGTTAAAATGATACTTTATGAAGAGATACGGTGTTATTTAATATGTTTACTTAACGTTCGAATAACTACTTATATTTAATTACCTATTCCATTAATGAAAACTTTTAACTCTTCGTTCATAAAAAACGTTGTTGTTACTTTATTTTTTATAGTTACTAATTTTTTTTGAATTATTTATATCATGAAAGTTTTGTGATACATTTTAGATTTTCCAGAAATAAAAAATAGAAAAAAAAAATAAAATGGAAGAGAAAGTTTAGTCTGATGAAAAGACGGTTGATGGAAATGAGAGTGGAGAGAGAGACTGTTGTGATGGGAGTGAAGATGGTTGTATTGTAAAGAAACATGATCACCAAATTGTACTCGTATATGTCGAACGTCGACCGCCATCCTGTATCCCATCAACCCCTGTTCATTGGACGTTCAGCGTGAACTGCCGCATCCATCCGCAACATCCACTGGTAGCTAGCTGGCTGACTGGCTGAGCAGCATCACAGCACATCTAGTGTCAGTGAACGTGTGTCACTTGATCAGTGGGGTTATGTCGTGATGTTGGCGTGGTTCGTTCCAGCTGTGTCTGTGCTGTCCGCATTCGGATGACACCGTGAGTGGACAGCATCGAGCTGGCTGCTTGGAAGCGGGAAGTAAGAAAGGTGGTGTCGGAATTTCGACACTTCACCTGGACGAAGCACATCGCCGTTGTGGTCCGACGACCTGACAAACAATGCCCAAGATCTCGGTCAGATGCTTAAGGATTCTATCGTTACTGTCAGCTATCATTTCACTCGTAGCTCAGGGCATCGCCCTATGTTCTAACTGCTGGTTGCATAGTGAAGAATTAATGGCCAATCCTAAATACAACGGAACTGGTGACAGAGAATATTTGTCCAAATTCACCGTATCGGGTCTTTGGAAGCTCTGTTTCAACGATCGTAAGTACAAATCCTTTTTTTTTAATCTGTCAAATCATTCCTTTTCGATTTTTCCTTTGATTGGGAATTGTCACAATCGCAATATCACTGGCCTATATACACAAGCAGTTTGTAACATTGGCTGTTACTTATTGATTATATTTTTCGCCCACGCACTGTTCCTGGTTGTCATGGCGACATGTGAATGACAACTGCTTGCACCGAGCCGTCTTATTATGTACACCTTAGTTAAAATCTCTCAGATTGCACGTCTCCCGAAAAATAATACGGAATGAAGCTATAGTGATAAGGGTGTCTTGTTCTTACAGTTTTTTTACCATAACACGATTTCCGCCATGTCACTTCTTGTGTGTCAAGTGGGTGCTGCAAATCGTTATTCTGCCACTTCGCCACCAATGGGTTCGCCAATGTCAGGACTTTTCACTGATATAAGCACATTTTTATACGAAGCCTGGATACGTTTATTATTAATGTCAAAATTTTTCATTTCAATTTTTAACGCTATCATTTATAAAAAAAAACAATATGCAAATATCGTATACGAATCTTTTAAAACATAAAACTTCAAACAGGAATTAATAATAATAATAAAATTTATAAAAATCGCTTTTTTTTTAATTCTGATATCATTACGATTTTTACATTAGAAAACCGTAAAAAAATTAATATTATTATATCTCAAAAATATTTTAAATTGTTGAAATATTTAACCCTTTAATGCCCAAATTATCTGTTTTCAGTAGAAAACTTTTAATAAGAAAATCACATTCTGTACACATTTAATAAACAACAATTTATTTTCAAAAATTTTTTGTTTGGTACATGAGAGTAAATAACCTAAGTGTTTCTTACTTGATACCATGGGATGTAAAGGGTTAAGAAAATAAATTTTATGTTAATTAATTAAAAATAATAATAATAATAATTTAGTAAATTCACTGTGTTAATCGAAAAATAAATTTAAATCTAGCTTTATAGATAATGCTTGGAGTATATATTATATATATATATAAGTAAAACAAAAGAATCATTAGTTGCAGTAATTCAACTCAAAGTTGTACCATAACCCATTCAAGATACGATAATGGAAGTTGACGGGAAAATTGAAGGGAATTCCGTTGTCTCCTGACAATAGTGATGAAAGTGGAACATCTTCTTGAGATACATTCAGGTTTATAGACAATGGATAAGTTGGATAAGTTGATTTATTGCATTTGGGAAAACTTCCGTTACTATTAATCAGAAGGATTCCCTGCAACATTTTACTGTTTTTAGCAATTAAATCAAAACAGAACATACCGTTCGCATCTCCTTAACTGTAAAGTTCGACGTATAAATTTTCGCAATATTTATTATTTAATTCGGTTGTTTAAAAAAAATCTGTTAAAAAGCGACTGCTAGATTGTTTAGCTTTGACTAAAATCACTAATCAAAACGTGAAAGCCGATAATTTGGCTTTAATGAAAGCCTCTCTGGTGCCAATGGATGCTTTCAACTGTGAATATTATAGTTCCGTAATCACTCAACACAGGTAAGCATCACCACATATTATAGAATTAGATATTAATTCAGTTATAAGCTCTAATTTAATCATTTCTATTAGCGAAATTTATCATTTATCCACTTAAAATATTAAATTAAAAAAAAAACGAGAAATATTAATGTCGAATTTTTAACAGAAGAAGTAGATCAACAATGGAGTTTATTTAAGGATATTATTAATCCACAGCATGTTCGGACAGTCTTATTATCCCATTTAGCTTAATGGAATCGCTTTCGGTGGCTAAATCGTGATTCCTTTGCTCCCATTTACCCCGAGTCAAAACAACATGTTCTCTCTTTCATCTTAGACCAGTACTCCTTTTTGATAGGGATTAATGCCACACAAATCATTGATCGCAGGTTGAGTGGGTACATACGTGCGAAACCTCTGTCGTATAATAATGGCAGATAAATTTTGTCGGTAACAGCAATGAAGTCGAAAGCAGTTGTGCTATCTGTAATTTCGACTCAATATCAGAAGTTGCAGACAGCGATCGTGTGTCACTAATCCTCAACTGGAAAACTAAAACACGATAAGTTATCTCACTTGTCGTTATAACATTTAATGATGGAATTCGTCATTCGAAACTATCCGACATTAGATGAACGAGTTTCAACTTTAAGTCTTCTTACCCATTTCCGATTGATGATCTCTGCTTTCAGATTCTCAAAACGAGATCTTCATCTGAAAGAGTATGCGACAATTTTTGCATTTATGTCGACAATTTAACAATTTATCCAATTTTAACAATGAAAAGTAAAGAAACTTAAATAACTATGCATAGTATACGTCTGAGTTTCTCGCGTAAAAGGGGCTATGTTAGTTTTAAATAAAAATAATAAAAAAATTAACCATAATTTTTCATTATTTTTCTATTCTAGTCTTCAATTAATGCATTTTAATACTAAGAAATTGCTTAACTAACAGTTAGATGTTTAAAAGATTTTTCTGGAATAGAGATGTTTCGGATATCTTGTAGTCTGATTTTTATTATTTTCACTTGACAAGTACTCTTGAATGTTTTCTTAAACGCATTTACGGTTGTTTGGAAGAGAATCATTTTCTGGATTTCCTTTTAAAATCTTCACAACTGAGATAGGACCCGCATAGGTGCGATTCTTTCTTAAGTTCCTCATTGAAAATAGTTTCTAGTGATCACATTGAATCTTTTATAGAATGTTTATCTTTTCTACCTTTTCTTTGTTGAACCAACAAAAAATCGACAATATATATATATATATATATACTCTAGACGGAAAATAATGTCTTCTATCATGATGATAAAATAATTTATTAAACGTAACAATTCTTTAAATATATATAAATTTTTTTACATATATTTTTAATAATAAAAATTAAAACAATAATCAAGTATTTTATACGTATAATTAAGATCGGAACAATTATTTAAATATCAATGAAACCTATTTTACATTTTATTGAAAAAATTTGAATATCGAATTTCTTGAGAGAAGTATTTTTTTTATTTTCTCGAAAATATGCCTAAAGAGTATGAACTCTATTGTATAGTTGGAAGAGAACAATTCTTGGTAGAAGTTGATAAAAACGTGTTTGTGGTTAGAAACGGGTCCAAGAAAATTGCTTTATGGATGCATTTGATGAGAATATGTTACCAGAATGAAGCACTAAAAGGAACATAGAAACATATGAGGATTTTGAGTAAGACACGCTTAAAGTAAGAAACTTAAGATTTCTAGAAAATGTATGAAAAGAAATATGATGAAAATATAAAGAAAATCACTATTAATATATTCTAATATAATTGAATGACTTCAGTATACAACATATCTATATATTAGAAAACTAAAATATTGTTTTAAAAAAATATGTTAACTTAGCAATATAATTTAATTTAGTTGTAAACACAATAGAATTGTGTTTTGTATGAGTTATCAATTGAAAAAAATGATATATTTTTCACAAAATATTATAAAAATTGAATACTGCAGGGTTTATTATTTTTAATTTTATTGAGTAAATCCTTTTCTCTGTTCGTCTTTATAACAGTATTCTAAAAATAGAAGAATATATTTGTAGTTTTAGCGACTTTTGGGAATCCAAATCAATTTTTCGCAGCAGTTTTTAAAACTTATAAAATATAAGAAAGGGCGAAAAAGTGGCACGGTTCGTTTATTCTATTCCAACATGATGCACCCCGTCAGATTTTTAACTAAAAATAAAAATTTTTTTTTTATTTTTACTTAAAATTTTATAGATCGGAAGAGCGTTTATTTAAATCGATACATCCATTTTTAATAATTAGAGGGAAAAAAATGACGCGTACGAGAGAAAAAGCTGGAGGCTAAGTTAATCATAAATCAAACTTGACAATTATTATCGAAATAAAGTTAAAATTTATGAGAAAAAATTCCGTTAATCATAGCCGATTAAAGAATATCAATAATATATAAAATAATATTTAAAAAAATATTTTTTTAACCTTCAACGAAAGTTAGTTTAAAAATGGAAAGAGGTTCTCAAGCTCCGTTCTTGGATAAATGTAAAGGTGCTCGGTTGGAGAGAAGCTTATTGTATTAATAATACTCAGACATATTAATTACATTCCTAAAATTTAATAATTTTACCAATGTAACGTCTCTAATTAGATATTTACGATGTTTAATCTATTTTATAACAGATTAAATTTATGTTAAAAGTTTGTCTTTCGCCGGTATTTCATAACTGTAAAAAAAGAAAATATAAATGTATATATTTTAATAATTAGTTAAATATTTCTCATAAATCTTAAATTCTCTTATAAATTTTAAGTAATTCGATAATAATTCGGACATTTTATTATGCCAATACGTCAAAAATTTTTGAAACATTTTGAGGATTTAAAACGTCGAGAGAAAGATAACACTCACTGACACTGATTGATTAATTTATATACAGAAATTTAGGTTATTCACAAATTAAGTGAAATTTGGTCAAGAAAATTTAGCAATCAATGTCAAACGCTTGATTTTTGAAATTATTTAACCAATTAGATGTTGTGCATAATAGATTTTTAAAGGTTTTTTTTTTTTTAAGAGAAATTTTTATCGTTAAAAATCGATTCGTATCGAGAATGAATTGTACGTAGCTTTTGCGGTTAATACTATTATAAGAAAATAAGTCTGATGACCAGAACTAGTTAACTATTTAGGGATGCATCGCTAGTAACAAGACAACACCATGTTTTTCTCGGTGTAAGGCTACATCCAAACATCTGCTCTCATACGTGCACAGCATAATAACAGCGTGTGATCGGAAAGGCCAGTCGTACTATTCGCAGCGGGAAAGCAGTTAGTTGGGATCCTGACTAGACTACCTAAACAATAACAATGTCTACACCCTGAAGGAAAAAGACAGACCGAAAGAAAAACTTCTCCCCAGATAAAATTTTTACGCAACATAAAGCAACTCAATTCTTCTTCGCCATTCCGACTCTAATTGTTGAGATAGAAATGCTATCAACAAGGCATTTTTTTTTCTTTTAATAATAAAAATTTTAATGTTCATTGTTTTTTTTTTCTGTACAAAATATATCGATTAATAAATTTACTGAATAATTTTCTTATTATCGGAAAATTCGGTATTGAATCGGCTTTTCTGGTGATCTGGAAAACATCAGTAGAAGATAAAAAGCGATTGCACTTATTGAATTGTAAACTCTTGGGAGACAGAGAGAATCGTGGGTGATTAATGATTTTAGATGTAATTAAATCAATGTAGACTTGTCAAGCTAATCGAAATTTAAACGACCTTGTTTTCGATCTTAAAAAGTTGTATTAATTAAGAATACAACTGGATGACGTTTCAATGAAGAGTTCCAACTGAATCGCACCAATATTTATCGATTTTCTTCTAGATTTTACGACTTTCTTTCAATTTAAAATATGTAAATTGTAGTAATCTCTGTCATGGATATTTTCAGTTTTATATTCTATTTTGTATTATTTCTAATGCGAAATAATTTTCTTTTTTTTTTTCTTTTTGAGAAATTTATTACTCGTATGTTTCTCGAGAATTTTGTCAGAATTTTAAGATTAATCTGAACTTTTTATTGTTGAGATATAATGTAAGTTATCTTGATAAAATCTTCTATTTTGTCAATCGATTTTAAGAACTTAACTTTCTTTGAACTGAATTATTTGAAAACATATATTTTTAAAGCTTTCGATGATTTTCTAAGGTATAATCTGTAGCATACCGAGATGTAGGATTGCTTATCGCCAAGAAAATTTTAAAATATAATTTAAAATAATTAAAAATAACAACCTGCATTGAATTTAAAGTAACTGGTTACTTGAAAGGCGTTTAATATTTCAAGATAACTTCTAAACTTCAAATCATTTAATTTCTTGTAAAACTAGAAGATGATAAACTTAATATTAGCTAGAGTATTAAAAGTAATTTAAACTAATTAAAAATAAAATTATACAGAAAAACAGAAATTTACGTAATTACATCAAAATTGCATAATTCGGAAAAAGAAAAAAAGGCACTTAACATGTAACGATTGCTGCATATTGTGTATACTATAGAACATTTTGTATGTGCTTAAAAACATTTTCATGTAAAATATATATCAAAAGTGAAAATAGATTTGAAACCAATACGAAAAAATTTTCTTTAGGTGACAAGAAAAAAAAATGTGAGGCACGTAAGACGTGCATGTTGAAGAATATCGACCTGAAGGGTCAGGTGAGTTGGCCAAAAAAATCAATTTTTGCTCTTACCTGACTGACCCTTAGGTAGATGTGACCTAACACGCAGGCTTTAATCTTTTTTATTTATATTCTTAAGGCGATACATCTCAGTAGATACTTCATATAATTTATTTTGCCTTAAGTTACAACTTAATAAAGGTCGACATGTATAATTCTTGATGCCATTTCTATAATTATGTTAGAAGTTGCATTAAGATTATTATTTTCACTTCGATTCCTGTTGGCTCTTCTTTAAACTTTGCTATCAAATGTGTAAACATTCGTTATATTGCTTCACATCATTACTTTTTAGATTTTTTTTTCTTTTTTAATGCACAAAACTTTAATTATGTTTTAATAAAGGTGATATAATAAAGAAAAATTCTTTCACTACGTAAAGAAATAAAAAGAGATGGTCGGTTAACAACTATGTCTTTATATATTAAAAATTGAAAAGCAGATTGATTCTATCATGAAATATCAACAAATTTTTAACTTCAATATAATAAAAGTGTTGTAAATACGAGTAAAGTGAAAAGAAAACGATAGAAAGCAATTTTATTCAATATGATCAAAGAGATTTTTACAGGAATCAAGGCATCTTTACCACTAAAGCATCTTTCGAATTCTTTATACTGATTTACGCCAGGCAATTCTTTTTTCCCCCCCTCCCGTTTCTATTGCTACTAAGAAATAACCAGTCTATCAATTTGTTTGATACTTCTGTTGCAAACAAATATATTTTTATTTTCTTTGCAAACGCGTATTTTGTCAATAAATTTTCCTCGATAATCTATAATTTATGAAATCACCAACAGAAATACTAAAATTTTGATGATAACTTACGGAATAAATATTCTGTATTTCTTAAAATTATGTTTGAAAATAAAGTAAAGATATCTCTAGTAAATATATTTATACCATTCAGAAAAAATATACATATGTATTATTTACAGAAACGAAAACTTTGAATAGGAAAATTATAAGCATGTCACTGTATAAGACACATCTTTCAACGATGAATCTGGCAGCTAGGTTAGGATCAAAAGGATTTTCTGGAGATATCTCTGATCTGCCTTGGGTATGATCGGTAAAAGTTATTGCTTTTGATACAAAGTTGCTATTTTCATCTCCTTTTTTCTTCTTATAGATGGTATTAAAATTAAATATAAAATAGACGAAATGAAAGTTTACCGTAGAATAAAAAATTTACTCCATGATTGTTAGCATTTGAAAACATAAGAATAATTTCTCTGTCTAGCATGAAATTATTTCAATTTTTTTTCAACAATTTTTAAAAAATCTAGCATTATTTAAAACAATTTTAAAAGCAAAAATATTATAAAAATAAAATTTCTTAACCAGTTTCATATATTAACATTTAAATAAAATATATATAAAAAAAATTCGAAAATATATTAAAAATATGTAAGAATGTTCTGTTTGATATCTTCAACGATTGAAGTTATTTTATAAAAAATAGAACAAAGTTTAAACAAAGCAAAATATATTCAAAATGACTACACAAAATTGGAAGCAGTATAGGAAATTAAAAGAATGTTCTAATATAAATTTGTAAGAATTAAAAACAATTTTCGAACTTTTCAGATAGAAAAAACTTTACGAAATATTTCGAGTAAAATTCGAGTTTGTTTCAAAAGCATTGTAAACAGAAATTTGTCTATTAATTATACAGTCTGTATTCAGCGAGTCAGTATTTGAACTTTTGAAGAATTTATTATTGCACAGCTGTGAGTTTTATATTCGAAGGTTGTTGCAAATTGTTTTCTTTAGACTTTCTTCCCGTAAATACTTTTGTAAACAAACATTCTTGGCAACCAACTCAGAAATTTTTGTATTTTGTCTGATTCGATTGCTTGTACTATACTCCATCGCTGACAATATTTTTTGCTTTGTAGTAAAATTTATTAAAAAGGAGAAGAAAAGAAAAAAATATATATATACCGCTATTCAAAATGTTTTCGTCAAAGAAGTAAAAATAAAATATAAATTTATATAGTCATATTCATCAAACTTAATCCAGAATAAGTTTAACTTAATAGAAATGATGTTTATTAATAATGTTATGAAGTATTTTTTATGTGATTCTTTTTTTACAGAATTAATTTTTTTGTCATAAGTTAGATGTTTTTAATGGATATTTTTTGCTTTAATGTTGCGAACATTATGAATATTAATATTTACTAAAATGCTATTTATCTTGTTAGAAATTCAATGATAAATCAATTAATTCTTCATTAATTTTTAAAATCTAAATTAGTACTATTCATGCAAGTTAATACAGAATAAATTTAATAGATAGAAGTTATTAATTCAGTTTTATGGAAAGGGAAAATGAGGTGTAAAACGAAATGTGCCAATATTCCGACATATTTGATCATATTTTCCTATATAAACCAAAGAAATGATTATTTGTTCTGATCTCAATGTCCATCTTATCACAAGTTAATATGATTTTTGCAGTAGTTAACAAGCATTACAAGAAGAAGGGAGAAAGCCTTGATGCGAGAATAAGAATATTGCTATGATATAATGAAACAAAATTACAGATAGAGTTACCTAAATGATATCATCTCATATTTTAATCTGATTTTTCGTTCCTATCTTTGATAAATTATGTGAATTTTTATCAGTAAAAATAAATAATTTAATTCTCTTACTAACAATTAATTAGTTCTTGTTATAATCTCTCTTTTATAAGTCAAAGAAAGTTCCGCTGCAAACAAACACAAAATCGGCGATGAAATTAATTAATGATCGGATTTTAAAAATTCTGATTAAACCTGAAATTTCGAAACTCAAACTTTTGTTACAGAATTAAATAATCGATATTGCTCTTTAGGAGCGAATTGAATTGTTTAGCATATTTAAGCGCAATTAGAATTTAAATTTGGAAAAGGATATTTGCTTATAAAAATACTAATTTGGATAGACAGGAGAACGGATATCAAATTTCAAATTAATCATATTCAATAAACAAACACAGAGAATTATTATTATTATTATTTTATTGACTTTTAAAATTTAAACTCGATCAAATTTTTTTAAATGAAATTTGTCACTCTCTGAATAAAAGACGGATTGAAATTCTGCTGATGCAATAAAAAGAAAAAAAAAAAAATGCAAAATATATTTATTTATTAGCATAAAATCTTCCACAGAATGGTGACGAAATAAATGAAGTCTGATAATTCAAGATTTCATTTCTGGAGATTGATAAATCAAGAGTTATAAAAATGGCATTTAAAAAAAGTTATATGTAACATGAATATAGAGTAATATTCTAGAATATAAACTATTTGAATTTTAATGTTTTAGTAACAAATTATATAAACTGAAAGAAGAGAGTTACAATGCAAAATGGCTATTTTCGAAACTAATTTAATTCCCATTTTCAATAAGATTTTGCAGGAGTTTAATATGCAATTAAATTTCTATAGAAATTTATAGAATCTTCTTTATTGATTATATATTTTTGTATTGCTTTATCGAATTGAATATATTGGATATTCTCTAAGAAGATTTAAGAGAAAAGAAGTGCATGCAAAGAAAAATTAAATCTCAAAGATTTTCTTTTATCCTAAAAAAGTGACACTTTCAGAGTCTTGATTTAATTATTAATATCAATAAAAATATTTATTTATTTTTTAATTAAGAAAGTTAACTTGAAGAAAATTTCTTTAAAATGCCAAATTTCTTAGCTTGAAAAGTAGGCTTTGGTAGGATTTTCTTTCTCTCAGGAGCCTTCATTAGGAACAGCTTTATTTTTTGTCCACTTATGGTGAAGATGAAGAGACTAAGAAGCCACAATTCTAAAATGAAAGTTTCCTACATTCAGTATAAGAAAAAATCTTGTGGAAAGAACTCGAACCACTCAAGAAAAGTGTTCTGGTGAGAATATAACCTTTCTATGAATAACTTCAAGAAAAAAAAAAGATATTTTAATGGAAGCTAGGTAAAAGGAGTACTCTATAAAAGCATACAGATGTTCCTTTAGGAGAGAATCCTAGAATATAGCACTACTCGAAGATAAAAAAGGAGCATTCCTTTAAGAATAAAATCAGTCAAAGGAGAGTATCTTAAAAGAACTTTTAGGTAGAAACAACTTTAGGAACGATATAAATCAGTTGAAATGAAAATTTTTAAAATAAAACATAGTAATAATAAGCAGAAAGATTACAATAATTTGCCTAAGGATATAATTTATTTTTAGAAATATTTCACATCTAGAATAATAGTACTGTTGCTAATCAGAAATGATAGCCTTCGGGATTGTTTTATATATAGAAACGTGATTTTATATATATACATTACTTGAATAATATGATATAGTAAATTATTTTAAGGCAGTTCATCATTTTATTAATGATTTATAATAAATTTAAAGGTAATATTTTTTTTAAAGAAGTTTTGTTTTTTTTTTTTAAAATATATAATCGTTAACTAGAACAAGAAAACACACAAACAAGAGAATGACAGTGTTTATTTATTTTTTGAGACTGTCATATTTATGTATAGATGCGATAGATGTATGTAACAAGTATAATGTGTACCCAATGAAAGTTGTGATGAAAGTCCAGGATGAGATTTGATTAGATTCGCAACTAGACCCATGAGATGGTAAACGAATGCAACTTGACCACTAGGACCAATTCTGTTTCCGAAGTTCTGAACAACATCTCATAATTTGATGAAAGCTTGTGCATCAAGCATTTGAAACAGAATTTCATCAAAATTGTCCAAATACATGAATGTTTGAAAGTATTAATCCCTTAAATATTTTTATTTTTAATGCAAATTACAAACGTTAGTTTGCATATTTACTTGGAGCGATATATCGATTATTTCTGTCTTCAATTTTATTTAATCTTTTTTTTTTCTGATGAACAGTTTAAATAAATTTTAAGTTCTAACAAAAATTGATCGTGGTTACAACTTTGGTTTTTAAATTTTACTATTTTTTTTTTCCTTGTAATTTTGAATTCTGCATTATTTAATTAATAAAAAATAATTATAATTATGCTTTAGTTATCTCGAAATTTGTACTGTAAAAACTGTAAAATCTACAAAGTTACGTAGAATTTATGGAGGGAAAACAATTACTAGAGCAACAGTTGGTTCTAACATAAAATTAAAGAAAACTTTTACAATAAAATAGTTATATTTTTGAAAATGATTCAACATGTTATAAACTAGATCATATTGAAAATTTAATTTAGTTCAGATGTTCATTCTTCTGTGTTGAATAAATTATAGGCACTGTTACTATAATTTATATTCAAATCATTTCGGTCAGGAATTCTCACATATATTTAATTGAATATAAATAAATAATAAACTTATATTTAATGCATTTCTGTTAGCTTTATAAGTATAATTTTCTGTTTGTATAAACGCATTAATATATATTTTCCATAGCCACTTGACATAGATTTCTAAAAATTACTCATAAAAAAATTAAAAATTTTATCTTACGAAATAATTAATTAATATTTGTAGAGTGCACTAGAGAACAAAATTAAATTTTAGATAAATCCTATAATAATTTCGTTATAAAATAATTTATTTATAAAAAATGCATTATAGAATATGAAACCTCTTTCGTAAGCATAAGCTATTAAGTAATAATCAGATAAAGCATAAAAACTAAGAGGAAAAATAAATAAAAAGGATAAAACTGGAAAATGTTTGAATTATAATAAGTCGGAAAAAAATATGCAATTGTGGATGCATGATAAACAAGAATTTAGAGAAGTAGGGGAAGGTGGGGCTTAATGGGAACGTTAAGATTTAAAGAAGCACAGAGAAGTAACGTAGATCTTTACAAGAAACTCAAATGTCACTTTCGCCAATTTTAGTCAAGACAACACCTCATTGGTTGCCGTTTTTCATAGGCTTTTATACCGAGTGATGTACAGTCCTGCACTTCGCTCATTTGCATACTTATATGTAACAAGTTTAAAGTTATTAGTTTACAGATATTGCCGTTTTTCATAGGCTTTTATACCGAGTGACGTACAGTCCCGCACTTCGCTCATTTGCATACTTATATGTAACAAGTTTAACGTTATTAGTTTACAGAGTTATTCATTCATGTCATCCTCTCTACAATTCATTTATCTACCGAACAAAACATCGATACGGATCATTCTTACATTCTCATATCAGACCAGTATAAAGTTAGTTAAATAAATGATGACGTCATTACCTGGGAAAGCTCTTCCGGAGGACGGTTTCCGATTCCGTATCACGTGATTGCTAACAACGGAGATGGAGAACGTGGGAAGTAAGTAACTTTTAAACTAAAATATAAGTTAGATTATAAGAAAATAACGATAAATAATAAAGTGCATAATAAAATAAAAATAGGACAGATCAAATCAACTTCCTCACAACTAGACAAATGTATGTTTATAAGGTAGTTTATAAATATACATTTGTCTAATAATGGTTTATATTAGAACTGAATCAACTTCCTCACAACTAGACAAATGCATGTTTATAAGGTAGTTTATAAATATACATTTGTCTAATAATGGTTTATATTAGAACTGATAATGACTCTAAAGGAGGGTTGAAAACGTTTGTCAAATAAAGTAATTTCTGCAATGTTGGGCTAGTTTTGAATTTACAATTTTTATGTCTATTGATATATGAAGAACTATGTCCAAAAAGTCAATAATGGCATTCCCTTCAATTAGTCAATGTTTCATCTAAATTTATAAAATACATTTTATGTTTCAAATGCATCTTCTTTTTATGTATTACATATATAAATATATTGTAATTACAAGGTGTAAATATCAATTATATTTTCAAGAAATTACTTGCAACTCTGCAAGATTACAATATAGATATACACATAGTCTTCAACTTGTGACAGAGTTCGTTTTCAAAAATTTCAAACCCCACTGTTGTAAGTTAATCTTTTTATGTATTACATATATAAATATATTGTAATACAAGGTGTAAATATCAATTATATTTTCAAAAAATTACTTGCAACTCTGCAAGATTACAATATAGATATACAGATAGTCTTCAACTTGTGACAGAGTTCATTTTCAAAAATTTCAAACCCCACTGTTGTAAGTCAGAAATGCCCAAAACTTATGGATTTTTCACAAATAAATTTTACTGGGATACCATATGTTATCTTAATGAACACAAATTAAGACACAAATCTATAAATTAACATACTTATTAACATTAAACATTAACTTCCAGAGTAAATTAAATATAATGAATTAAAATATAATTTGTTCAACATTAAAATTAGATTAATTTATTTTTACAAATTTTAATGTATGTTTTATACAATCTACTTATTGATTGGCTATTTATGTAATTTTTAAATTCAAAACAACAACAAACCTGTACTACATTGATGACTCCATCAGGAATACCAACTTCGGTCATGATTTCTGCCAACACTACTGACGTTAGAGGTGTAAATTGTGAAGGTTTATAAACAAAAGTATTTCCACATGCTAAAGCTGGTGCTAATTTCCAAGACATTACTTGGAAAGGATAATTCCATGCACCTATTCCAGCTACAACTCCTAAAGGTTCACGCTTGATCATGGCGAAACTTCCTCCAGTTAGCTGATGATGGTAACCTATTGTAAGAGGAAATCATAAAAGATACGTACAGGTTGATAATCAAAAATCCGGCAATCAATATTCCAGTTCCATCAGTTTTTCGGCACGAATATCGGAGCGCATTCTAAAATTTACTGCGTTGGCACGCCATTATTTTCTGGAGGCGCTGTTTATGTTTTGATGGCGCTGTACTCCAGAATCAAATGTTTGGTCATGCTTGCAAGCAGGATTGCCAGATTGGCTGCGTTGGCACACCATTATTTTCTGGAGGCGCTGTACTCCAGAATCAAATGTTTGGTCATGCTTGCAAGCAGGATTGCCAGATTGGCTTTTTTTGGCAATCTGGCAACCCTACTTGCAAGCACCAAATGAGCTCTTTTCTGGCTTTTTTAAGACATGGTTGGCATTACAAATTTTTTTAACATTTTGGTGTTTTTTCTGGCTTTTTTTGCTTATTGGAATTTTATAAAAAAATCTTTTAACTTTTTTCAAGGGTACAGTAACAAACTAAAATTCTGAGGAACTATTTTATTTAATTGAATTAAAACTCTGTAGAACTACAGTTTTTTATTTAATTATTGAACATGAAAATTTCATTTGCTTTTCATTTAGTGTTTAATTTTATTTCTTTAAAGCACTGTACAAGTAGTTCTTTTCTGTTAAATATATACATCAAAAATCTGGAATTTTCGAAAATCCGGCAATTCTGAGGTCCCGAGGCTACCGAATTTTTGATTATCAACCTGTACTATAAAACTGTCAAGAAATTAAAAATTTACCTCCAATAGACATTGTTAAGCCACCATAATACTCTATAACATCAGCACAACCAGCAATATCGATTCTAGCTTCCCATATTGGTTTTCCAGTATCTAATACTTCCATTTGTGCTATATTTTCCAAATTTTCCTATATAATTATAATTAAATATAAAACTGTGCAAAATAAACTACATAATAAATTTACAAATAGATAATAAATATTTGCAACTACTTAAGATATAACGAGAAATATCTATTAAATAATTTATATTTAAAAGGTTTTTACTCTAATTTTTTGTGCTGCAGCTGTAAGAAGTTGACCTCTCTGTTGATTACTCAAATAAGACCAACTTTGAAATGCAGCTTTTGCAGACTCCACTGCGCTTTCTACTTCTTTTTGACCCGAACATTTCATTTTATGAATTATTTCACCTGAATACAATAAATGAATTTATAATTTATCATTATGTGCAAAAACTAGAAATATATGTTTTACCTGTTGCTGGATTTTTCACAGGAATTTCATGATAAGAATCAATTGGATCGTTCCTTTTCCCATTGATGAAATTTAAAGGCTTTTTATTAATTTCAGTGAATGAATTCATACTTCTGCAATTTTTTTTAATCAAAATAAAAATAAATTTTCTTGCAAACATTGCAATATGTTTTCATTCCTGTAAGTGAATTTATCAATAAGAATATTTATTTATTTCTGAATCAAGTTTAAAAAAAAAAAACATATTTCATAATTAAAAATGATAATTTATATATGATATTTTAATTCATAGTATAAATAGAATTGCTACTAAAAATTAAATTTTTTCTTTTATTTAAGAATCAAATGCTTTTTATCAAAACACTTATAGTATGAATTAAAAAATTACGATAATTTTATTTTATTAGTGCTTTAATTTATATCAATTAAAATTATGTATAACAACACATTAACATAATTTACAGAAAAGATGTCAAATTTAATCAATTATTCAAAAAATATCAATTTACATAATACAATTAAGACTGAATAAAAGCATTGTATATATGTTAAAAATATACGCTCTTCTCTGTAAAAAAATATAGCAAACAATAGAATACCTGAACTAGGATTATAATTTCATATTCAAGAATTATAATTGTTGATAGAATAATAAAAACAGTTTTAGTTTATATACATAAAATTTTTCTCTTAACTAGTATGGGTTGAATCTAAGTTGAATGAATTTGGCTAGTTAGTTTCTATTGACCAAATCTGTTTAATTATTGTAATAATGCTGCCAATATTTTATTCAAAAATATGCAAATTTTAATAACTGAAGTAGATTTGCTTTGAACAAAATCTGAATGTCTAATTATAGTTATATAATATGTATTGCATGAAGGAATGTTCATAAATTAGGTTTGCTGTTAAATGGAGGATGTAGATTTATGATGGTAAATGTAGGGAGAGGGATATCATGAAATTTATAGTATTATACTGTAAAAATAGTTAAATGGTTGCACATCTCAATGATTAAAAACTTTTCTTTTATAAAATATTTAATGCTTGTTTGAAGATTTTTTTAAAAATGAAAAATATACATAACAAAATTCCAATGTAAAGTAATTCCTATTTGCTATTATTTTATGTATTTTATTTTATTTTAAATCAAAGAAAAAATCTTTGCATAGAAGGATGTCAAGTCTTCAATTCTGTGATGTCAGGGAGTTAGGCTTTGTTTGATGAAAAATAAAGTGATGGGATCAAATCATATCAAAATAGCATGGAGTAGTTTATGTATGGTCCTTAATATATTATGAAAAGCATTAAATAAAATAAATAGTTCAGAGATGTGAATTCATAATTTTAATTATTTGTTACATTTTTCATCTTTATCTAGAATCTTGCATAACATGTATATTATTTTGATGAAATCTTAAACAATCTATTTAATATTTATGAATTATTAAAGCAGTAATTTTATTATATATGCAACTTTTAGCACAGTTCCTACTATTAATATATATAATGTAAACAAGTTTTCTTGTTTCCAGGAAAATAACTCATAAATTGTATATTATTATTAAAAGATTATGTTTAAAGATCAGATGAATATTCATGCTAATATTCTGTGTTTTAATCTATTAATCTTAATTATTTAACATTTACTGTATATGATGGGATATTTATATCACTGTATATTACAAATGTTTAATTTTGTACATATAGTCCTCAACTTACAATGCAGTTCAGATCCAAGAATTTCGAAATCCATCACTGTAAATCAGAAATGTCCAAAATTTATGGATTTCTCAGTACTAATATTTACTCACTTCATATTATCTTAAACATAATAAATAAAACTACAAGAATCAATCATAAGAAAAAGGATGCTAGAGAATCAAATCCAGGTCAATTGCATTGACCAATAACAAATTGGTCATTGTTGAAGACTGTGGTTAGTCAAGAACTATATAAATATATTTTGTCTGTCCACAAAAGCCGTGCCTAGCTAAGCTGGATGAGTCCAAATGCGAAAGGGAGAATCACAGTCAGTATAATGACGGCTGGGAATTATTGAATTAATATTATATTAAGTTCAGTTAAATATACTATTTCCAATGTTGAAACTAATCATTTAGCATGTGACATTACAATAAACTTCCATTCAACTTCAGTTATCTCACTGTTGAAACTAATCATTTAGATTGCGACATTACAATAAACTTCCATTCAACTTCAGTTATCTTGCATTTGAAAACATCCAATGTATGCAAAGCTGTCATCCCTATTTTGTCACTGGACTCATTCAGATCGGAAGAGGAAGCTGTCCTCCCTATTTTGTCATTGGACTCGTTCAGTTAGTGCACGCAAACCTGTCATCCCTATTTTGTCACTGGACTCGTTCAGTTAGCACACGCTTACAATAAGCTTCCATTCAACTTCAGTTATCTTGCGTTTGAAAACATCCATGTGAGATTGTCATCTCTATTTTGTCAGTGGATTTCAGTTAGTGCACGCGTACTTGCCTATTTTGTCATTGGACCTGTTCAGTTAGTGCACGCATACTTGCGTCAATAGTCGCGGCTAAGCTGGTTGGATAGTACAATGTTTGAATATTCCACACAGTTTATTGATATTAGAACGTCAATGGTCGCAGCTAAGCTGGTTGGATAGTACAATGTTTGAATATTCCACACAGTTTATTGATATTAGAATGCCATATTGTTCATTCAATAATAAAATCCCAAACTATTAGAAGTATTTATTTTACATAAATTAATTTTAAGGTTTACAATATTCTAAATAGTTAAAATTTAGTCTTTTTTAGAACAATATTTTTTACAAATGATATATTATTTAACTGTAAAAAAAATTAAATTACAATCACTTTTCTGCTTTATATAATATTTGAGATATTGTATAAAGCAGAACATTTGATTCCATATAAAAAATAAAAAATTGATTATGTAAAATTGTTATAAAATTTAATTTTACATAAATCTATGATAGAAAATTTATCTTTTAAATTTAGAATAAAAATTTTATTAAGTATAGCAATCTTTATGAATTGAAGGTCAAATAAGTGAATGTTTATTCATTATCTGCTGATCAGACATCCTTTTTATTGAACAAAAATATAATATGAAACATAGTAGTATATTATACATTATATTTCATATACAATGTACACATTTATATTATTACACAATAAACATTTAAACTCAATTAGAACAATAATTATGTTTAAAATGTTCTGGAATGAGCTATTTAACAATTTAGGAAATAATGAAAAATAATTGAATAATTTTTTAATGTAAATTTTTTATTTTATCAAATTTCCAATAAATTTTTCATCATTATCCTAAAATAAAATATATAATTTAAATTATAATGATTATACTTTGAAATCAAGAAATATAAACAACAGAAAAAAAAGTAATTTATCCATAATTTTTATCTGGTTAGTATAATTCTAATGAAAAGAAATATTGGAAAAAAGATATCAAAAGTGGATATAAAAATCAAAACTTCCATCAGTTTACATTTTATTAATAGATGAATTGATCATGCACAGAATATATTAAACATAAGCAATATATTAAACATATAACTGCAATAAATATATTAAAATATCATCAGCTTCATGAACATTAATGAATCGAAAAAATTTAAATTATTGTTAAATTTCTAATAGTGTATGTTATTTTATCTTTAATGTAACTTGCTATTTAATCTTTTGAAGATAATTTAATCTTAAATATTATATAATTAAACTTACAAACCCTCCCTGATTTATATAATAATTGTTTTTTAAGACTTGCTTTACTTTTAATTACTGCTATTCACCTTATTCTAACTTTTAAATATAAGCAAATCAAAGCACTTACAGCAGTATAGGAAAACTTTAATTCAGAAATTGAAGACGTTTTCAGCACTTTACACCATCATCAGGTTCAATTCTTTTTACAGTAATTACAATAGAATACAATCGTATTTAATCAGTGACGTTTATGCATATTCTATTGTAATTTCAAAGCTCCAAAATGAATTGAACCTGATGATGGCATAAAGTGCCAAAAACGTTTGTTCAATTTCTGAATTAAAGTTTTCCTATACTGCTGTAAGTGCTTTGATTTGCTTATATTTAAAAGTTGTTTTTTAAGAATTTGCATAAATAAAGTTTACATAAATTATTATATTTATTATGGTAAAAATTGAAAAAATATTTTTCTAAATAACCAATTACTAATGAGGAAATATATAATAACAATCATAATACAATGTATGTTTACAAAATTTATATCATATTATGATAATTATTATAACATACATTATTATTATTCTGACACTGTCAATTATTGTTAGTAGAATTATCAATATTAATTTAATTATTGTTACAGTAATAACATAATCTTGCTTAAAGATTGTTTTTTACTTCAAATTAGAAAATTTTATTTTTCTTCCAATTTTAATATTTTTAAAATTGTATTATTATTATTTATTTATTTATTTAATTTTAGAAAACTATATAAAATCGAAATTGTGATCTGAGATATATAGCTTTCCAGATGAAAAGTCTGACAATGCCTGCATACTTGTGTATGAGCAAAACTCTAAAATCCCATAGTCATATTTCAATAGTAATTATAATATAAAACTTTAAATGATTAGAAAGAATGAAAATTAAATTAGTTTTGGAATAAAAACAAAAATTAAAATATATTTCAAAGTCTCTAAACAATATAAAACATACATGAAGTACAAATAATTTAATACACTAAACATAAATTCAAACATTTTATTTTCAATACAAAAATTATTTACAGTTTCCTATATAAGAACAAATTGAGAAGAGAGCAAAATTTTAAATTGTTATAAGCTATAGTTGCTAATCTATAAGAAAGCTATATAATTTTATCATCTGCTTTCTTTAAGAGTGAAATAATTTGGTATTACTTGAAATTGTGATTTCCACATGTTAATTCTTTGATAAGAAAGCAAATTAAAATTTAGCTATTAATTGCAATACAAGGGATTCTTAATGAAGTTATTATTTATTTCTCAAGAAATACAGTATAAACCCTGTTGATTAATAAGCATACTCAATGTTTTCAAGTTTTTTGCTTACCGAATATGTAAATTTTCGGTTTATTATAGAAAAATGTATGATTTAATCTTCAATTTGTTGACTGCAAGGAAACTGATTATTATTTACTGATTCAATCGAATTATAGGCTATGTGAAGTATCTGTAGATCATATAAATAATTTGATTTTTAATTTAATTTTACTAAATTTTAAACAAACTTTCTTACCAATAATCAAAGATAATGTAATATTTAATAATATCGACTTTTCATTATCTATAAAATAATACGATTAAAAATATTAATGTTTTATCGAGATTAAACTGATCTTCCCGTCAAGACTTTAGTAAACATGTGATTACTTTCTTCACATGCATCGCATTCAGTGCCACCTGGATTTAATAGTTGAAAAATCTTATAAAAATTTTAAAATAAACTAAAAAATTACGCATTGCAATAAAAGTTTCATTGATTGTTTTATCTTTGATTAATTGCTCAAAATGCACTATTAATTAAATGGAATTTTAGTACATAAACTTATTCTATTAATATAATAAAATATTTCGTTGAAGATTAGAAAACATTCACACAAAATAACAGCAGACGTCTATACACAAGGTACTACATAATTTATTTATAATTCAGAAAACTTATGAATGGCGTTTTATTCGATAACAACAAAATTAAATATTTAAATTTAAAATTAGCAAAAGTAAAATCATCTCAGTAAAAATTTAATTAATTAGCATTAATGTTTAACAAAAAGTTGAATCAAAAATAAAAAATAAAATAAAAGAATTTGATAAAATAATTAACGACGGCAGGCGTCGCATTGATTGGAATTGGAATATGAGCAGAAGTATAACTGACGCACTTTAAACAAGAAGTATCAAACGTGCTTCCTAACAAATTCCATAAATTTTACATGATTAAAACATAAGTAAGTCTGCTACTAAATCTTAATAATAGACTCATAAAGAACTGCAACGTGTAAACGGTTAAAAATAGCAAAAATCAAACTCCATTTTATAAGCCTATATAGTTTTTGTACCGAAGTAACCTGAAAATACCATCAGATTGTTAAATAAGATTTGATTGGTTAAATATGCAAGTAAATAACCCAAATTAACATATGATTTGCTTCGTAATATATTTGTAGTTATGTAAAATTCGGACACAATTCAGGTTCGATCGGAATAGATTAAATCGAATCGAAAATTGAAAAAAAGAGAAAAGTTTTAAAAAAATTCTAACAAAAGAACGAAGTTAATTTAACAGATTTATAAATTAAAATTTAAAAAAATTTATTTCATATGCCGTATATTTGTTTATAACGATGTTTTTATTCAATAAGTTCATAATTTGTTATGCATATTAAGTATATAATATGAAAAAAATTGTTATTTAATGAGTTAAAAGGAGATCGATATTAAAATCGAGTGAATTGTGCCAATTATGAATTTCTGGTCTAAGTTCAGATAAGAAAATGAAGATATATAAGATATACAAGTGGTTTGTTTATTGATAACTTTGTCAATTAAATACCCATATGCAAATCAAATATCTGAGAGACACTTTTGAATGAAAATGCTTAAAAATTTATAATAGAATATGATATTTGATAGTGCACAGTTCCATAATTGATATAATTTAAACTTTTTTTATGCTAAACATTGATTATATAATTTTTAATGTTAGTCTAAAAGTGCATGCAAGCTACAAACAACTATAAGTAATTGTAAATGCATGATCATATTTTATAAATATATATATATAAAGTGAATATAAAATCTTTCCCTGAGTTGAAACATTAATCACACAAAAACTAGGTATAAACATGAATTTTTTACTTATTTTACCTCAACTCAAAAAGTTTTTTTAATCAAATGATAAATAATAATTTCACAGTTTTTCATACATTAGAACACGTTGAAGTGTTCTAATGTAGGAAAAGGATTTGTTCCAGTTGTTACCCAGAGAATGTCTAGTCAAAACTCAGTTTCTCTCAATATTTTCTCCAACATCTCCAATCACTATCAATAAAGCATTAGTTATCCTTTCCTTCAAAGTTTCAATATCTGGTGTTGAATGTACACTGTTCTTAATAAACTGCCATTAAAAAAAGTCAAGGGATAAAATCCAGTGAGCAGAGTGGCCATGATATTTGAAAGCCTTACAGCAATAACAGAATTCAAAAGAACAATTAACAAATGCCCCACAATCATATTAGTCGCCAAACAAATAACACCCTTCCCAATCCATTGGTTTGGAAATGTATCCAAGAATTGATAAACATCTAATTTCCAGTGTAGTAATGCGCTATGATACTATGTTTTGTGATACCACAAAATACATTGGGCTTGAGCTTTTTCCTTCATAGATGCCATTTTGATACTGGCAACTGCAGTGCCAACTAAATCATCCACAGATTATGTACCTGTACAATAGAAAAAAATAATAATTTGCTTTTATATAATTCTACAAATTGCATGTTTCTATCTAGCATAGTTCTTAAATTATGGTTTATTTTAATCTGGGAAAGATTTTCTTTAACTTGTATATTAAGAAATAAAGAGAAATATTTATTTGAGTGTGTTTTGATTAAAATTTTAATTAATTGTTTGGTTTTAGCATTCAAATTGAAAAAAATTGACTATCAGTTGATTGCAATCAAATTTTATGCTGAAACATTGCATGAAACAAAGATTATCTTATTTTTTAATGTAGAAAAGCATTCAAACATTTAAAGATGCAATATATTTCACATTGTATTTTTGAACAGATGTATGTTTGCATTTACAATATATATTATGCATAGCAACATACCATATATATATTTGTAGGCTAATTTTTATAAGTATATTTATTCATACTTGCAATTAATAATTGCTAATTATCAAATTATCATCAATATATACAAATTATTATAAACATTTTTTTTTATAAAATTACATGTAATAGTTTACATCAATGATGGCAAATCGAAAAATCCGTGCATAGAAAAACTGTAAAGATTGAATGAAATTCATTCTATAAAATTTGTTGGATGCTTTACTTACATTTATTTTTTAACTTTTTCAATCTATAAATACAGTTTTTGCTAATAAAAATATTAATATTTATAATTATTTTTTGCATTATCTTGTAAATTTCTGTTACTCAGATTGCGATGGTAAATTTTCCAAAATTTAATTTATAATTTTACTACTTTGAATAGTAGTACATGCTTACGAATTTTCTGTTGTTAGTTTTATTTTCAGAAGTTATTTTTTAAGATATACTTCAATTGATATATTGGATATATTTAAATAAAATATGTTAAAATTCAAAAAGTTCATATTTGTATCTGTTGGGTGTTAATTTTGATACAGACACCATTGATCTACCATCAATCTTTTACACTATCTGTAACTTAAAAGAATTTCATTTACAGGTATGAAATACAAAGTTCAGATACTTTTATTTTAAATAATAAATGAAATTCAAAATTTTATTTGATATATTCTGTATTGCTTATTAGTTTTATATGCTTCTATCCTACTTTTAATTACAATAAGTTGTACTAGATATAACAATAATGTCTATGATGTAGAATATGTTTCTATTATTAAGGTTAGATTAAAAAAATAATTAATGCAGAGTAATGTAGTATGCTTTGATTACTGGAAAGAATTTAATATATTACTGTAATAAAATAAAAGATATTAAAGTGGGGAGAAGACATTTAATGTTTTGATCCTGTTTATCTCACATTCAAATGATTCAGATTCCCCATAAAATATTTTTAAGAATTGGATTTTGAGCATAAAACACAATATTTTTATATACAAATGCTAATATATTTATTCCATTTGAGATTAAACAAGCAAACAGACAATTATCAGTAGACTATAATTTCTATAAATAAAATGTGGTCATGCATATCATTAAGTTTAAATTTTTGTTTAATTTGTTATATACAGGGTGAAGAAAAACTTTGTTGTAATATTTTTTGTACTGACGGGACCTTGAAACAAGTCAAAAATGTCCAATGAACATATGGTCTAAATGGCATCGTTTTCGAGTTATAACTCTTTAAAGCTAGCCACTTTGTGTACTCAATCACCATTGAGTACACAAAGCGTCACAATGTATCGTGTTGCCAAGACAAGTCGCATTCCTACTGACTACCGGGTTAGTAAGAAAGTGAGTGATGCAATGTGATGCCTCGTGATACTTTCTGCACTCAGTGGCGATTGGCTAGCTTTAAACGGTTATTAATTTGAAAATGGTGCCATTTAAACCATATGTTCATTAGACATTTTCGACTTGTTTTGAAGTCCCCTGGTTATTAATTTGAAAATGGTGCCATTTAAACCATATGTTCATAAGACATTTTCGACTTGTTTTGAAGTCCCCTATCAGTACACAAAATATTATGACGAAATTTTTCTTCATTATGTATATTTCATCAAAGCAATATTTGTGAATTTAGATTTGTTGATACAATTTACCTTTCTGTATTGTTTTAATAAAACTAGCAAATCTAAATTAAAATGTATGCAATCACTGTAATTTTTCTTTAAAGCTTTAAAACATTACATAAGTTCTACATAGATATATTATACTTTAAACTGCTTCTGCTTAATTCAAATAAAAATCACTATAAAACAAGCACTTTTTGCAGTGTAGATTAATTTATTAATTTGTAAGTAATGTTTTCAGCATTCAGTCATCATCAGATTACATGATGTAACAGAATATTATAATCAAACTTTATTGTGCAATCTGATGATGGCTGTATGCAAAAACATTACTTACAAATTAATAAATTAATCTACACTGTGAAAAGTGCTTGTTTTAAAGTGATTTTTATTTGTTCTACATAGAACTTGTGTATTCTTTTAATGCTTTTTTTATTTATAAACATTGTGGTTTTTCATTCCTAAACAGTAAATTTTATTGTCTTAATAATTATTTAAATTCTCTCAGGGGCTCTTCTTTAAATGGTTTCATATTCAATGAATTGATTTGTGATTATTCTTCAGACAATGATAATTTAAAAAATTTTTGATGATTATTTATTATTTTTATATTTATATTCACCTCAGTGATTGCATTTTGAGAATTTTAGAAGCCATTCAGAGATTTATTCATTAAAAGTTATGATACAATAAAAATAATGTATTTTATTATTTAGATGACTTAATGTGAGAAATTACAATTCAACATCTGTATGTTTTTATGATTATATTAGAAGAAAATTAAAAATTACTTTTTTTTAATCATAAGTGAATTAAAAATAGAAGTGTAATTATCTAAATCTGGAATGGACATTATTTCCAATAAATAATTTAACAAATGATTTAAGTAGACGAATTATAATTTACAGATATTTTCCTTTAAGGATAATATAATTTAAACTAGTACAAATTAATTTTATT
This sequence comes from Olivierus martensii, assembly GCA_000484575.1. Classification (NCBI taxonomy): domain Eukaryota; kingdom Metazoa; phylum Arthropoda; class Arachnida; order Scorpiones; family Buthidae; genus Olivierus; species Olivierus martensii. The sequence continues at coordinate 57,221 of AYEL01062945.1, forward strand.
CAGTTTTCATTTATTTATATAGGTTTTCGATATCATTATGTCTTTGAGGCCTAAAAGAGTTAATTTTGATACCACGTGGGCTCAGCTGAAGGAAACTGTGGAAGGTGTTGTGACACTTGGTAAAGTGAAGAGACAAGTGTGGAATGATCGCTTTAGATATCCTTTACGATAATTTATATTTTTTTGTTTAACATAAAAATTAATAATAATAAAATTTCCTTAATGTCTATCCACTGATGTATATGATTTGTGTGTTGCCTTTCCTGAACCTTTAGGAGATCAGTTATATTACGAGACAAAGTATTTTCTCGATCAGCATGTAAAATCACTCTACAATGTAAGTTGTTGGTCTCTTTTGATTTATTATCTGAAATTTTTAACATCAATGATATATATTATCCATTTAGTCTGTACTCAGTAGTGATGAAAATTTACTGAGTGCCTACCATGAACATTGGTTACAATACAGTCAAGGAATTAACTACCTCAATCAACTCTATTTATATTTAAATACTCAACATATAAAAAAACATAAGTATAGTGAAGCTGACATACAGTTTGGGTGCGTCGAAGCAGGTCATCAAATGATGGAGATTGGTGAAGTATGAAATTCATAACTTATAACATTTGTTGTGCTATTTCTTTTAAATAAATTTGTATCATCTATTGCAGTTAGGCTTGAATATTTGGAAGACGAACATGATCGAGCCACTTAGAGAAAATTTAGTTCATCTACTTCTCGAAGCAATCAAAAGGTAGAAAAAGTTATATCTTTCTTGAAGAAATGTAGTAATTAATTATATACTTAATTTAATTAAAGTAAATGTGCATGAAGTGATCAATTAAGTTATGTGATTATTAGAGAGAGAAAAAAATTAATGATTCTTGAAAATAACATAAGTTGAAATTTACTTTTCCATAGAAATCAGTGGAAAAGTCATTAATGTATTGGTGTCAGTTCTGTATGGCATCCAAGTTGTAAATTATACTTGCTGCCTAATGCATTTGTTACGAATCTGTTCAACTCTGTATTCATTGGGTTTCATGCACAATTTTCTCGTTGCTTTCATCTGTACATGTGGCACTGTCATTATATGGTACAGTTTAATGCAAGTTTCACCTTCCAATATCAAAATTTAAATTTTTATAATTTTTTTCTAAAGAATAGTAAACATTATAATATTTTAAAATGTGTGAAACGTTTATAAAATTTCATTTAATTTGCATTTAACAAATATCAGTCTGTTTATTTTATAGGATTTATTGCATTACAAATAAAATATAATTACTTACAGATATAAAATATTTAAAAATTTTTAAATATTACAGAATTCTTCACTTTTTACAGTATAAAATAACTACTTTTCTATCCATGTTTTTGATAATTAATTATAAATTTATGAAATAGAGTGTTAGATTCATTTCTATTCTATTATGAATTAAATCCCCCTGATATTTAAGAATAAAACTCAAAAATATTTCTTCTACCAAAAAAATAATCAGTTTACATAAAATAACAAACAGATCAAAAAATATTGTAAAATGACATAATATATAAGAATATCAAAAAGTATTGTAAATTGAAGCGATATAAATTTGATCCCACTACACTTTGACTGTAAAATAACATATCAGCTTTGGAGACTGCACTTTCCAACCAGTGCATCTATATCAGTGGTTCTCAAATTTTTTTCTGTTGAGGAACACATTTTAATATTTTAATGGCAGCACACCTAAGTATTTTAAATAATAATTTAGATTTCACAACAAATTTTTATTAACAGATTATTGTATTTATTCTTAGTTATTACATTCAGATTACAGACATACTCGTACACGGGTCCATGGGATCATTAAATGGCGGCCCTTATTAAGTTATAGTGCCACCTGTGGATTTTGTCTTTTTAGTGGGTCCACGGGATCATTAAATGGCGGCCCTTATTAAGTTTTAATGCCACCTGTGGATTTTGTCTTTTTAGAAAAACTATAATTTTTATTCCTTAATTTTTAAATTTTGAATAATGACAAAAAATTTTGGCTGTTGCAGAAATTTGAGGGTTAGATTTTTCTAACGATACCCTATTTATAGGAATCGGTGCAATAATTCGACTGCAAAAGGGATATCCAGCCAACCATGTTTCACTATTAATATATATGATTCGTACAATTACATAAATACAATTCATTCTTAATTTTTTGCAGCACACCTTCAAAGGTTTGGCAGCACACTAGTGTGCCGTGGCACAGTGGCACACCTTCAAAGATTTGTTGGCACACTAGTGTGCCACAGCACAGTGGTTGAGAACCTCTGCTTTATATTAATCAAAATTTTTTGATCAAAAATTAATACATTGTAAATATAATATTACAATTAAAAGTTTTTTACTAAAAGAAAGGATAATTTATTAGAAACCATGAAAAGCTTGAAATTAAAAAACTTGGAATTGTTTTACTTTTCTCATTAGTACAGCTTCAATATTTTTAGTTTATAATATAAACATACTTTTTTATATATATATATATATATATATTATTGGATTGTAACGTAATGTCAGTTGTATTAAGAAAACATTTTATTCATTTAAATAGACTTACATTTAATCAATTATATAATCATCTTTGTTATTAATGACATTTTTCCATTTTAAGGCAATTGATGAATGTCTTCTGAATAAAAGTTTTTATCTTTCGATACAAAAAAATCTTGAATGAAAGAATTGACATCTTCATTGTTGTTGAATTTTTTCCCATTTAATGCATTTTATAATGATCTGAAACAGGTGATAATTGGATGGCACAAGATCCAAAGAGGATGCTGGATGTAGTAGTATTGGACATTCGAACTCTAAAATTTTCTCCTAAAGAAATTTAGTCCAAAGTTATTCAGGAGAATATTTACTGAATAATGAGGCAATGATATTTTTTAAAATGTATAGAAAAATGATTATATATTCAGAGTTGGATTAAGACCTTTTCAGGCACATAGGCATAAAAATTTTTTAAACAAATTATAAAATTGTTCAATAATTTTTAATATTCTTTCAAAATGTATAGAAAAATGATTATATATTCAGAGTTGGATTAAGACCCTTTCAGGCACATAGGCATAAAAATTTTTTTAACAAATTATAAAATTGTTCAATAATTTTTAATATTCTTTTGCAGTCCCTTTAGACTAAAGCCATTCAAGGGAAAATTTTGGAGCTGAAATAGTCAATATTACCTCATCCAGAATAGTCTCTGGATTTTGTGCCATCCAATTATCATCTGTTTAGATCATTACAAAATGTATTAAATGGGAAAAAATTCATTAATGATGAAACCAATTCTTTCATTCAAGACTTTTTTGTATCGAAAGATAAAAACTTTTATTCAGAAGGCATTACCAATTCTTTCATTCAAGACTTTTTTGTGTCGAAAGATAAAAACTTTTATTCAGAAGGCATTCATCAATTGCTTATAAAATGGGAAAATGTTATTAATAACAAAGATGATTAATATAATTGATTAAATGTAAGCCTATTTTTTTAAATGAATAAAAATGTTTTTAATACAACCAAAATTATTTATGTTATAACCCAATAAAATAGTATTTAAGTAATTCAATTTTATTTTTCTTAATTTTTCTCTCTGTTTGTTCTAAGATATTAAATTACAAAAATAAATAAATAAAATTAACTTCTAAAAATTTGGCTCCAGATGGCAATATATAAATGCATTAGATAACAAATAGTGTATACTAAGCTAGAAATACATTCACAGCCCAATATTAACAAGAGGGATGAGAAGTATTGTTTCTCCATATTTAATGCAGGAATAATGATTATCTCCACCATTTTACATATGACATTATTGGATTCAGAAATAAAATTTTTGACTTTTAAACCAAATACAGGAATACCTTGCATAATATGATTTCATTTAGTGTGGAATTCACTATAGTTTATAATTTGCAACAGAGAATTTAAGCAGTGCAGAATGATTCATTAAAATGTACTGGTACTACCTGACCACCGATGAGAGACCTCTCAACCCTTCTGCATATGGCAGAAGTAGGCGAGTTCACTAGGAAAGTAGGGTAACCAGTCTGACAATAAAGATCATAGTGCAGAATGATTCATTATAATGTACTGGTACTACCTGACCACCGATGAGAGACCCCTCAACCCTTCTGCATATTGCAGAAGTAGGCGAGTTCACTAGGAAAGTAGGGTAACCAGTCTGACAATAAAGATCAGCTAAAAGCAATAAAACACTTATTCCGAGAAAAAGGATTAAGACAAAATCGTACATTCCTTACTCGTTTCACCCCTTACACATGAATAGACTAGACTTGGCAGAACGCCAACTAGGGGTCTTGGATCGGTGGTCAGACATTTTGTTTGTCACTTCCTCCCTAATAAGGAAAATTTCTTAAAAATCTTATTTTAGTAATTTATAAATTTTAAATTTTTATTGTAATTTTATTATTTTAATAATTAGACACACACACACACACACACACACACACACACACACATGCATATAAAAGTATTTAGCGATACTGCACACAGTGTGGTATTAATAATTCAGCTTCATTGCCTTAAGACCTTTGTACTACAGGTTTTGTATAAAGCATTTTTTTTCATCAGTTCAAATTACTTTTTAAAATGGAAAACATTCCTTTTAAAAACAAATTCTGATTTTTGTGTGCAGATTTAATTAGTAGTATGGATTCAATTAATAGGGTTAGTTTATTGGGAATATGTTATGTAAGGTATTCTTATATTATTTAGTATTTTTTTTTTAATATATGAAATTACAGTAATCTATATAAAATTATTAAGGAATTATGCTCTTTTAGTTTTAATATGTTGATGCGCACTTCTTTAACATATAATTTACCAATACAATTTGCCAAATGTTGTTAGATTGTCGAAACTTTCAATGGAAAAATACAAAAAATCTTACCACTGGATTTAGATCAAACTGTTTTCATTTTCTGTATCTTAAATAAAACACTTTTTGGAAAACTCTCTGTTGCTCGGGAATTTCTTTTGAAAAATCTTTCTACCAGAGGATGTAATGATGTCACAATTATCAATACCACCTCTACTCAAAGCCTGATCGCATAGTTTGTGACGTCGTCAGCAGTAGGCCATTCATAGATATAGTTTGCATGAAAGTTAATTTAATTTAATCGATAAAATAATATCGAAAATACAGAATTATTTATTTTTATTGTTTTTATGATTTTCTCTTATATATCAATAATAATCATTTCTTTGCATAAAGTAGGCCTATATGAAACTGGAAAATACATATATACAGTATGTATAAACTCATTATTGTAATTAGAATATAATAATATATATTATCATCTTACAATCAATTTACAAAATTTTAACATGAATTTCATTGGTCAAAATGCAATTTAATTAAATAAACAAATTAAAGAATTTTTTTATTTAGCATATTCAAAAATTTCAAGTTTCGTTTTCTTTTTAGAACAATTTGTGTCATTCTTCATTAAAGAAAATTTTTTCAGAAATATATTACATGCAGTCCATAAAATCATCATCATTGTATTTTCAGTATCATGACCTTGTTCACAATAAGGATCATTAAAAACAAAACTATCCTCAAACAATTTAGTCAATTGTATAATTTGTCAAAAATTTTCTTTGATTTTCAAGGCTCAAAAAACCAACTTTCGTGAAATGATACAAATTTGTTTAAGATTACATATGTATATATCACAGCATTTACAACCATTTCTTTTGGATAAGTGAGTCCACCCCTATCAAATGTGTGAATCATTTCATTCCTACAATGAATTTTTTCATCAGTAGTTAAAATTTGTTTGCAGAAAATACATTTTAGTTTTTTCAAAATGGAATATGCGCAATAACCTTCCAAATATGTAAGCACATTAAAATGCTTCTGAATTAATTGAAAATCTGCATCATCAAGTACAATATTCAGGTTAACCTCTTGATTTTCTAATGTATTTGATAAATTAATATTTTCATTCCATTCATCATCATTATCCACTATATTAATGCATATTACTTGTTTCTTAAATGGTAATTCACACTTTATATTGCTTTGGATGCACAACTTGGTTTCTGTCTCAAATAATTGTCGAATAGAAATGTGATATTGCCCTCCTGCAATCTGCCTATATTTCCCGAATCGCTCTTCAATTGAATCAGTATGAATCTTGCCTGGTAATATGTATTGTAATTCCAACTCTCTTATGCAATAATTATATAATTCAAGCAAACGGTAAGTAGTTAGCTTTGGAGCCTCATGAGTTTCTTTTGTTAATTTGCTTTTTTTTGCAGTCAATTTTCTCCCATATATCAAACCAATCATAAATTCATTAAGAAAGACATTTTTAACATTTGTGGGTGAATTTGTAAGTAGTTCCATGTAATTATTTTTTTTCTAATACCCTTCAAAAAAGTCTTAACATTCATAATTTCCCACCAAGTACTGATATAATTAATTAATTTGGCTATGCTTTCAAAATTTGGAATATTATTTTCAGCACCCAATGAATATAATCCATATGACACAAATCTATTAAATATTTATAAAGCAAGCTTAACATTTTATCTTTCTATTATTGAAGGAGAATATACCTTCAAACCATAGCCATGCTTTATCAATGAATTATTTTCAATGTAATGTAGTTTTTTCAAAGCCTTAAATGAAGCAGTGTGAGAACATTTCCATTCCAGCCACTATGTATATTACCAAAATCAGGATACTGGAAGGACTGATCATCATCTTTTTGATTTAACCAGTTAATATATTGTTCATTTGTTTGAATGCTCTCCACTATGACACTTGCAGAAAATTATTTTCTCGTAAAATTTTGTTATTATTTCGTGATATGTGCATAACATTCTCCTCCTGCTGGTTGAAGACATTGGAAATTTGGGAAAAATTGAAGGAATTGCTCCTTTTCTCAACTTCTTGTTTTTTAATGGTGTACTGATCAATTGTCCTGTTTTTTTATCATAGCTTGGTGATTCAAAGTCAGATGATAAGAAATGCAGTTCAGATACCTTCATTTACAAAAGTTAAAAAACTAATTAAAATGCACTAGGAAAAAAATCACAGTATACTATTTTATTCAATAAAGATTTTTTTACCTTAGTATTTCATGTTGAAATAAAATCACATTTTTGGATAACTGAAATCCATTTTTTATGTAACTCTTTGCCTTTTGGAAATGAATATGTGCTAACATTTGGACCATTTCAATAATTCCTACGACAGAAAGGAACGTAGCACTTATACAACATAGCAGAATTATATATATATATATATATATATTTGAACTGTTTCTACAGTAACTTTTCACAATTTGATTCTGAACCCAATTATCTAAATTTATTTTTAAAATTTCGAAGATCGACGATTAAGAGACCACTATATCATACCCTTAATAAATAATTTTTTGCTGCTCACCAGTATAGAATAAAAATATTCTTTTAACTAAAGTGTTACATGTTGCTTTTAATAAAACAGATTGTTCAACATATTCATTTATACTGTCCTCGAAATATAACATTAATTTTTCCAAAATCGACTCTAGCGATCAATAGTTGATCTGGCCATTGCATGAACGAATATATTTTTCGATGTTCAATTTTACGGAATAAAAATTATTCTGCTATTTTATAATTATTTATAAAGGAATATACGTTGTAGACTCATATAAATAGTCACAGTTTTCTTCCTGACAGCCATGAATAATAATCTTAACCTTATCAAAGTCTGATCATATTCAAAAGCATGCCTTTTTCCTTTTTACTTGCATCCATGATGAAGGAAAGGCAAAACGTTATCTGAATCGGGAACACATGGAGGGAGTCGAAAGAACAGTAAATAAAAATTAAAAGGTTTCACCAACACAATACAATGAACAAGTCGACAAACTCCCCAGACAAGAAAAAAGAAAAATTCTTTTTTCTTGTCTGGGGGGAAAAGAAAAATTCTTTATTTTGTACTATCCTGGAGGATCCGGATTCAAATTCTGGAACACAATACAATGAACAAGTCGACAAACTCCTCAGACAAGAAAAAAGAAAAATTCTTTTTTCTTGTCTGGGGGGGAAAAGAAAAATTCTTTATTTTGTACTATCCTGGAGGATCCGGATTCAAATTCTGGTCCCGCACCTCTAGTTTTTCAGGAAGGGTCCGGGCCTGGCCTGTTGAACCCAATCCTTCAATCATCCGGTTGACCCCATCATGGATGTTGGCCAGCCTGTGGTGGGCTCTATAAATGGCCGCCACCAGATATAAAATATCCCATGAGAATATGGCGCCTTAATCTAACTAACTTAACCTAACCTTCATTTTGTATATGCTAATATGCCTATAACCCCCCTTACAGAGGGATTCAGCCAGATTGTGGAGGATGGGGACGATGAACTAAGCCGGAATCCATGATAAATCTTTTCAAGGATTGGGACCCGAGATTCGAACCCGGACCCTCCAGAGTGGAACATCGAAGCATTTTCACGGGGCTAATCAGGCCTACACCTTACAGAGGAATTCAGCCAGATTGTGGAGGATGGGGACGATGAACTAAGCCGGACTCCATGATAAATCTTTTCAAGGATTGGGACCCGAGATTCGAACCCGGACCCTCCAGAGTGGAGGGATTCAGCCAGATTGTGGAGGATGGGGACGATGAACTAAGCCGGAATCCATGATAAATCTTTTCAAGGATTGGGACCCGAGATTCGAACCCGGACCCTCCAGAGTGGAACATCGAAGCATTTTCACGGGGCTAATCAGGCCTACCGAAAAATTATTTATTTAACGTAGGCGATGATCAATTATTAATCGCTATTATCGGTGGCGAAAAACTTAACGTTGTATTTTGTGGAAACTTTGAGGAATATGTGAACGAGAATTATTTGCTATATACGACATATATCAATTTAATGATTATGATAGTAAAATAATTTTATTTCGTAAGAGTGAATAGCGAAAAATTATTTTTAACGTCAATAATGCTCTATTAATAACTATAAACCAATTGGATTTCAAAGACTTCAAGTGAATTTTATTTCTAATTTCAAGTAGATCAGAATAAACGTTTTCGAATGAAAATTTGTCATATTCTCCCTATTAATCTTTTATTTTTATCAATAATTGATTTGTTGATTTGGAAATGATGTTCAATTTCCTAATCAATTAAGTGACGGTGCTATAACAATCATGCCACAGATTGCTCACCACTATGGTTAGCTGAATTTTAGAGGACCTGAATCGACGGGCCGAACCCGGATCCCCCATGAAAAAATTTCCAAGGGATAGGATCTGAAAACTCCACTCTAGAGAATTTGGGTTCTCTAGACTGGAAAGCCTAAGAATTTCCATGTTGCCAATCCATTATATTAATTAATACGACATTCCATTTTTTCTTTTGAAAATAATTATCTTTTTAGGTTGAAGCAGTTTTAATTTTTCGATGAATTATAAAATTGGATTAAAAAATAATTACAGTCGGACCTCCATATATCGAAATTGAAGGTATCTTAGAAAAATTTCGATATATAGAAACTTCGTTATATAGAAACCTGAATTTTCTCTAATGTAGTATAGTAGTTAAGTGATATTTTGTCCGTATCGCCTTTTTCGCGGCCCCCTGACGGCGGCGATGTTGGCTCACGGTTTGCAAAACTCCAACTTATATGATTTGGAAAAAGTTTTGGGAAAAAATATACAAATGAATTTTTTTAATGTTAATAATGCTCTATTAATAACTATAAACCAGTTGGATTTCAAAGACTTCAAGTGAATTTTATTTCTAATTTCAAGTAGATCAGAATAAACCATACTCTTAATTCAATATATCTGTAAATGAAAATAAAGATTTCTTAAAAAAATAAAAATAAAGACATTACTAATACAAGAGAAATACCAGAATATTTTAATGAAAAGCAAACTAATCAGATTATTGTTCATTTTGAAATACAGATTTAAGAAAGCAAAGACTATTCAGTGAATTTTCAGAAAGATTTGATCTGTTTTGTGAGGTACACCCTACTGCTGAAAATACTCTTTCAGATTCTACACTTTTATGCTTAACTGAAAGTAATCCATTATAGAGCTTGTCTAAATTTTCAGCTTTTTTTAAAAATATTTCAAAGCTCTTAAATTCCATGTTGACATAAAAAGTTGTCAAAGATTCTTTTCTCAGTGGCATCATTTCTAACTGTTTTATTTCTTGCAAATATTCTGTGAGCAATAGATCATCATTTTCCAACTTCTAGTCTGACTGTATCTTTAGAACAGCAAGGTTCTTGTTTTTCATGCAGATCCAAGTGTACATTATTTTCAGAGAAAAGCCTTTTAAAAAGTCTACCTGCAGTTTTCTTGAGTACAACTTTAAATGGAGATAAAAAAAGCTCATCATTCTGATTTTTCAAAGTTCTAGGGTCATGAAGATATTTAAATAAACCTAAAATCTCAGTTTATCTTCTTGAGGAATAATAACTACTCAAGCTTTCTTTTAATGAATTTGCTAGTGGAGTATTCTTCTCTGAAAATTTCTTTATAATGAACTTGAAAAAAACTTCAGCGGTCAGAAGTATTACATCTCTTGATCATAGGCCTTTAAGAGCTATCTCAAAGGGACGAAGCATATTACTATACCTTTTTCAATGAAAGAACTTTCAAGGCCAAATTCGATGATCGACGAGTCTTTTCAGTTAGTGTTAACAATAAACGATACGATGTAAAACAGATCGCAATAGAGAATTTATCATAATTTTTGATTTGATATTTGATTTAAAACATAGTAATTAGATTAAAATATTTTAATCTTTACTTTATAAATACTAAAATGACTTTTCTTTCCAAGTGTTGATAATTTAACTGCGTGTTTTCCATTTCCAAATCATTGTCTGCTGTTTTGCTTCCTTTGATTACAATTCTTTTAATTGTCGATACAGAAATAACAATATCAAGTGAAGTTCGTCGAAGATGTCATTTCACAAGATTTCTGCCTTTTAAAGTACTTATATACATTTAAAATAGCATTTTTAACTTGACTGAACAATGTTTCCCCTCTCTTACAAACAACTGCATTATCCGCCATTACTGTTAAATACAAAAGAACGATGACATCCTTCGTTGTATTTATCTAATTTTAAGCAATTAGAGATTTAATTAAATATTTTGTAGCATAACCATGAAATGTAAAGCATTAATTTAGCAATTTTTAAAAGATAAAAAACATCTCAAATTATTAGCAATGGTAAAAAGTAAACTGCTATTGGAAGAACAAAACAGAAACTGGTTATTCTATTGGATAAATTGACCTTTGCAATCTTTGCATAAGCTCTAATATGTATTTAAAAGCACCATAAGCAGCTGAGAATGACAACATAAAAAATACTTTATTAAAACGAACGTTTTCGGCTAACCAAAGCCATCTTCAGGTTATACATCAACATTATTAACGGCACACCCGTTTTAGAACAATAATTGGTTCTAAGAACATTGTTTTCTATTTAAATTTAAAACTTAACAATCATAAGTTATTACAAGCTACACATATAAAACCTAACCGTACTATATAATAAGTACATAGGTAAAAATCAAATAAAATAAAATAAAACAATTAAAATTGTAGAGAGCAGTAATAAAAATAAAATAATTAAAATTTATAGAGAGCAGTAATCAGGATTATTATACTACAAACAAAGAACCTGTGCTGTAACGTAACATATAACTACACCAAACTACTTTTTGATGGCATATTCCCAAGCTTTAGACACTTCTACTACTCTTTCATTCAAAAGGGATTCTTTATCCTGCCTTTGCAGTATTTCTAGCGTTTCCGTTATGTATTTGTGTTCGTTTCTCTCCAAGTGTCTAATCACCTTAGCTCTGTTCCAGTTTATTTCAAGGTCATTAGCATATGCTTCAGTCGCAAGAGCAGTAGTTATTTTTCCCTTACTGATATCTCTTTTATGTTCTGTTATTCTTTGCTCTAGAGTTCTTGTTGTTACTCCGATATATTTCGAGCATTCTCCGTCTTTTACGTTTCTTACTGGTATTTCATACACTCCTGATTTTTCAGTCATCTTTAACGGCTGTTTTTCGTTTCTCAGTTCACTGTATACTGTTGGAAGCCTCTTAGTTGCTATCTTTTTGCCTTGTTTCTTTACTAAATTCTTAATGCAACAATACTTACTTAAGTTATGCGGTATAGATACAAACATATTTCCTTCTTGACCTTTTGGTTGTAGAGTATTTCGACCTTCAGATCTTTCCTTATTATGAGACATTGCTTTTTTAACCTCTTTGTATATGTTTAAAATAAATTGTCTTGTATACCCATGTTCTCCTCCTAATCTTAAGATATATTCTATTTCTTTTCTCTCGTCTTCTTCTTTCTGGCAGTAATTTACGGCTCTTCTAAAATAGGATCTAAATGCTGCCTTTTTATGTTGCATTGAGTCTTGCGACCAGTTCGGAATGATAACAGGTTTATATGTTGGTTTACGGTAAATAGACGTTATTATATTATTTTCTTGTATTCTTATATTTATGTCCAGGTAATTAATTTCATTTTCACTATGCTGCTCTTTTTTCAAATTCAAACCATATGCTTCAATCGTAAATGCCTCTACCAGTTTATTAACATCACTGCCATTTGTCCATTGTGTAAGGATATCGTCTACGTACCTGGTATAGAATTTTAAAGACGGTTGCATTTCATTTACTATTTTTTGCTCAAGGCTTCTCAGTGTTAATTCAGCAAGTACGCCCGCCATTGGGCTGCCAATCGGCACTCCTACTATTTGTTGATAAAACACTTCATTGTATACATAAAATGAATCATAACATATGGTATGAGCAATGTCTCTAAGCAATTGTGCACACAGGTGTGATTCAGGGACATTCTCTAGCATAAATCTATATAACAAGATACAAACTGGTTCTAGGCGTAACGATGGAAAAAGATTTTCAAAGTCATATTTCACGAAGATATCACCTTTATTAAGTTGTAGGTTTTTAATTTTATTTAAAACTTGATAAGCAGCATTAGATGCAAGTTGCGTGTCTGCTAGTAAGCCTAAACACCATTTTGCGATGACCTTTTCCAGGGCAAAGGATGGTGCTCTTCTCTTCTCAACAATCGGTCTTATAGCTATAGGGTCTTTATGCGTTTTTACAAAGCCGAATAGCCTAGGGCAGACAGGTGCTTTGATTTTACTATGTTTCCATATTCGAGGAAAACGTTTATTATTAACCAAATTATTGATTTTTGCAGCGAATTTTAGAGTCGGATCTCCGGGAAGCACTTTAGGTTTAGTGTCTTTAATATAGTTCATCAAGAACTGGTCGTATTCCTGTCTCCGTAATAGCACTAACTTTTTAGTTTTGTCTTCTCTTGTTATTAAGAGATTATTATCTTCTATCCAATTATTAATTCTTTTTACTAGCTGCATTTCTTCTTTGTTTTTACGCTTAAGCTTGGCAGATTTAGCCTTTCTCTCGTTCACAAAGTTCCATCTTATTCTTTCTTTCTCCAGATCGTCTTCTGATTGTATTAATTGCTCTAAAATTGGAATATCAGCTAACGGACTTGTTCTAGTTCTTACAGCACACGACGGGCCTCTCTTTAAAATAGATTGTGCAAAATCTGGTATATCTATGTCTCCTATGACAGTTATAGCATTATCTAATTGCATTTGCGTCTTTAGAGATTTACGCAGCTGGATTTTGAGAATCCATTTTATCTTTCGAACGTATTTCCTTCTTATGTAGTATCTAAAGGAGTTCATTTGTTCTTCAACATTACTCAATATTACCTCACAATTCTCATCTTCGTTATAGAAGTGGTTTCTACACCTTTTAATATTATACGTTATAGAAGTGGTTTCTACGACTTTTAATATTACACCATAGTTTGAAATACCGTCTTTTTGCATCTGAGGTAGCTACCCTTAAGCAAATTTCCTTTGTGTTGGAAACAGTCTTTCTAGCAGACATGCAACTTGCATCTAATGCTGCTTATCAAGTTTTAAATAAAATTAAAAACCTACAACTTAATAAAGGTGATATCTTCGTGAAATATGATTTTGAAAATCTGTTTCCATCGTTACGCCTAGAACCAGTGTGTATCTTGTTGTATAGGTTTATGCTAGAGAATGTCCCTGAATCACACCTCTGTGCACAATTGCTTAGAGACATTGCTCATACCATATGTTATGATTCATTTTATGTATACAATGAAGTGTTTTATCAACAAATAGTAGGAGTGCCGATTGGCAGCCCAATGGCGGGCGTACTTGCTGAATT
>AYEL01062947.1:0-26764 GCA_000484575.1 Olivierus martensii
AATAAAAAAATATTGTATTTAAAAAAAATAAATATATTTTCCAGCTTGGAATAAATAAATTCTTTAATGTTCTCTTCATGGAATTAGACAAGCAGACAGGTACATGAGCTTGTATTATATAATTAGAATATTTGATTTTTAATACACTGGAGATTCTCAACTTACAATAATGCTGCATTCAAAAGTTTTGCTTGTACAGGAATCCCTTCTTTAGTGGATTAATAAATCCTCGCAATGCACTGCATATATCAAAACCGCACTAATCAAATTAAAAAACCAATGGGAATAATTATAATGAATCCTGGAAAATATCAAAATTATAAACATGTATTTTTTTTCTCTCTCAAAACATATCTATATTGCATTACATGTACTTTAAATCATTGAGGAATATGTATAGATATTTAAAAATTTATAGTAAGAATTAAAATTTATTTTTCACAAAAAAAAATTATTTTTTACAAAATTGTATAAATTTTGTAAAAAATAATTGCACGTCCGGAGACATTGAGCACAGAAGAGGAATTGAAGGCAAGGCTGGCTATATAATATTGTAATGGCTATTATTATGTAGTTGTCATTCATACTAAATTTATTAATAAATAAAATTACAAACAAACTTAAAATATAACAATTAGATGACAAAAGTCATAATATTAACAGAATTAAATAAATAAATAAATTTACTGCAGTGCTCTAATCATGTAGACTACAATCCCCAAGATTCAGTTGCCAACGCTTCAGAGGGTTTACAAGGGAAAATAAATAAATAAAAAATCGCACTTAATTGAAGTGCACTAATCAAATTTGGCACCGTACATATTAAGAGATAGTCTCAAATTTTTTTCTGCACTAATCAAAACCGTATGGGAAAATAAATAAATAAAAAATCACACTTAATTGAAGTGCACTAATCAAATATGGCACCGTACATATTAAGAGATAGTCTCAAATTTTTTTCTGCACTAATCAAAACCGTATTATTCAAACCTACACTAATCAAGGGATTCCTGTAGTTCAAATACTAGTATGTTTGTTATAACTTGGATCACAATTTTCCATACTGCAATATTATAAATAGAGGCTATGTTTCTCAATCATCAAAATTCAGAATATTTATTGTTTTTAAATAGTAATAGCATACAATAATACAGAATAAATCTTGTTTATTCTTTAAAATAAAGAAATTGTGTATTTCATGCCTACCAGAACTTTATATTGGTAAAATTAAAGGAAATATAATATAAAAACAAAAGATGTTTGTTATTTTCCTGTGTCCAAGTTTCTAACATTGGCTTCATGGTAAAGAAGTTGTTTATCACCTGAAGGATCTGGATTCAATTTTGTGTTTCAGATATTATTTTTCAAAAGGATCCAGGTGCAGCTAGGCCCACTAAACTCCATTCTTCCATCTTCCAACTGATCCCATCATAAGTGTTGGATAGTCTGTGGGGCTTTAAAAGTGGCCACTGCCAAAAGTATCTGTTAACAGCTTAATTCAAACTAACCTAACAAAGTATCTAGCAAATACAGTGGATTCTGCTTAATTGGGACAAATCTCAAAGAACGAAAACAAACTAATAAACTAATACAAAATTTAAATGCTTAATTGGGTCAACTTTTCACTTAATTAGGGCAGTAGCAGAAAAGGAATTTTCAATTTTTGATATATTTTAGGGATTTTTCGAAAGTATGGCTACACATACATACACTAATCTTTGCCAAGATGTCAAGAAAGGATTTTACACTCGAGTAAAATTGCTTTGCTGAATAAAATTAAAAGCCAGCAATTTAATACAAGCCATGATAGACTCGCTGAAATAAACCAAAATCTACCATAGACGCATCTCCTACAAAAAGAAAATCAACTGCATAAGGAGTGGACATTACAGAAAGAAATTCCAGGAACATCGAAAAGAAAGCATGATGGAAAGGATTCAGAAGTCAAAGAAACATTAGATCAATGGATTTCTATAGTTAGCGGGCAAGGCTTGAATATCAGCGGCCCAGTATTGAAGATGGAGATTGATAAAAAAACTAATAATTAGGTACCTATTTTAATGATTTATTAAAATAGGAATCTAATTATTATTTTTTTACCTATTATTTATTTACCTACGAATTACATATTTTATTTTAGAATTTATCATTACTTCGTTTAATTGGGACAGACCTATTATTTATTTACCTACGAATTACATATTTTATTTTAGAATTTATCATTACTTCGTTTAATTGGGGCAGCTGCTTAATTGGAACAAAATGACTTGGCCCGACATGTCCCAATTAAGCAGAATCCAATGTATAAGCAATTGTTTTAATGGCATATCTCAATCATTGTCTAACTACAGGTAGGCCTCGAATTAGTGTGAATAATTGGTTCCATAGAATATAGACTACCACTTGCTATTATATAATCATGAAATATATAAGCACTATTTGCAAGGTAATAAAAGTTTTATTGGCATATAACGTTTTCGGACACAATCAGTCCCTCATCAGTATGCCTGTTTTTAGCGAAGGCTACAAATGTATCTTATAAAATTGAACGTTAATCCGTTACGTTCAATTTTATAAGATACGTTTGTAGCCTTCGCTAAAAACAGGCATACTGATGAGGGACTGATTATGTCCAAATCGAAAGCGAAAGTTGAGCCCTGCTTTTATGTCGTTTAATCACATCTATTTTTTGCTCTAGTGTAATCACTAACCTCTTCTTTTTTTCGTTTCCTGTTTTATCATCAAATTAGCATAATCATTAACCTCTTCTTTTTTTCGTTTCCTGTTTTATCATCAGAAGTTCTTTCTCTTATCCATTTCGATACTTTTTAAAAGAAAATTCTGTACTATACTGTATATATATACGATGATAAAGCTGAATAATAGTAATGTTAAATAGTTAACAGCAAAAAACCCATCCAAAAGCTGAATAATAGTAATGTTAAATAGCTAATGGCAAAAAAGCCCATAAAGCTAAATAATAGTACAGTAATGTTAAACAGTTAATAGGAAAAAGCCAGCCAAGTAATAGTACAGTAATGTTAAACAGTTAGCAAAAAGCCCATCTTTCTGATGTTTCACCTCTTCAAAGCCAAGTGACCTTCTTGGACTGCTCCTCGTTCGGTTTTACTAACCGAAAATTAACGGTTCTTGGACTGCTCCTCGTCCGGTTTTACTAACCGAAAATTAACGGTAATTAGAGTTATGCTCCTCATTCGGTTTTACTAACCGAAAATTAACGGTAATTTGTTAACGCCATCATAAAAGGAGCTTTGTTAGTAAGACTGATCTGTGTTTACAACTGTTCCTCGTCCGGTTTTACTAACCGAAAATTAACGGTAATTTGTTAATTGAATCATAAAAGGAGCTTTGTTAGTAAGACTGATCTGTGTTTACAACTCTTCGTCCGGTTTTACTAACCGAAAATTAACGGTAATTTGTTAATTGACATAATCTGGTTTTACTAACCGAAAATTAACGGTAATTTGTTAATTGACATCATGGTTTTACTAACCGAAAATTAACGGTAGTTTGTTAATTGACATCATAAATCTTACTAACCGAAAATTAACGGTAATTTGTTAATTGACATCATAAAAGGAGGCGGAGCTTTGTTAGTAAGACTGGTCTATGCTTACAACATCGTAAAAGGAGGCGGAGCTTTGTTAGTAAGACTGGTCTATGCTTACAACTTGCTTTAATCGAATATTTGCTCGGACTAAGTGAAAAACGGTATCATTTTAAATTAATCGAATATTTGCTCGCACTAACTGAAAAATGGTATCAATTTTAAAAGAGGCGAAGCTTTGTTAGTAAGACTGGTCTATGCTTACAACTCGCATTTGACATCATTAAAGGGGACGGACCTTTGTTAGTAAGACTGGTCTATGCTTACAACTCACATTAATGAAAATTTGCTCGCACTAACTGAAAAACGGTATCATTTTTATAAGTCGCCGAGCTTTGTTAGTAAGACTGGTCTATGCTTACAACTCGCATTAATCGACAGCTTTGTTAGTAAGACTGGTCTATGCTTACAACTCGCATTAATCGAATATTTGCTCGCACTAAGTGAAAAACGGTATCATTTTTATAAGTCGCACTAATCGAATATCGTAACTGAAAAACGGTATCAATTTTATAAGTTGAGATCGGAAGAGCGTCGTGTAGGGTCTATGCTTACAACTCGCATTAATCGAATATTTGCTCGCACTAACTAGTCTATGCTTACAACTCACATTAATCGAATATTTGCTCGCACTAACTGAATCTATGCTTACAACTCGCATTAATCGAATATTTGCTCGCACTAACTGAAAAAAAAGGTATCATTTTTATAAGTTTACACTTAGTGTTTCTGATTTCCCGGCCTTTGAATCATTTTTATAAGTAGCACTAATCGAGGCCTACCTGTATTTTTGCGGTAATTTTTATAAGTCGCACTAATCGAATATCGCATTATTCGAACTCGCATTTTATAAGTCGCACTAATCAAAATCGCATTATTCGAACTCGCACTAATTTTGTAAGTCGCACTAATCGAAATCGCATTATTCGAACTCACACTAATTGAATATCGCACTAATTGAGGCCTCCCTGTATAAGAATTTTCTGAAAAACGATGTCAATTTTATAAGTCGCACTAATCGAAATCGCATTATTCGAACTCGCAAATTTTTATAAGTCGCACTAATCGAATATCGCATTATTCGAACTCGCATTTTATAAGTCGCACTAATCAAAATCGCATTATTCGAACTCGCACTAATTTTGTAAGTCGCACTAATCAAATATGGTATCAATTTTATAAGTCGTACTAATCGAAATCGCATTATTCGAACTCACACTAATCGAGGCCTACCGTATTGTACATATATGATATTTATACGATCTAAATATAAATGTACTATATTTTGGCAATATTTAATAATAACAAGCAATACAAATAACTTAAATATTTAATGTATCACTATATAATGGTATCCATTTCAGATCCAACTACAAACTACAACAAACTTTATCTCAGTTATAATTACATACAATTTTAATAAACAAGCTTTTCATTATGCAGCAAGGATTATAGGGAATTCATGGACATAAACTGCTCACAAAAAATAAAGGAAATCTGGAAGAAAGTTTGTCTTTTCTTCACAACTTATTCAAAATTCAGATATTACTCCAAAAGCTGATCCTGTTATCTCCCAAAATTAGGACTGTTATTATATGTGCTTCTGTTGTTTAGGCAAGATCTCCAAATGATAGCAAACTTGATTTGGAAGTTCTGAGATGTTTTTGAGAAGCTGAGCTCCCATAATGAGGATCTAAAACTTGATTATCATACAGAAATTTGGAAGCAAAGAATACTTAAAGAAACTGATCTTAACCTGAGGCAGAGATCAGATCATGACAATTTCAAAATTGATGGGATTGAAGTTATTAAATTTGTATGGAGATTCTTGAGGATTTTACAGTAAGTAAATTGTTGCCTAGACCAGATCCATTAAAAATTTTTCAGAAACATGGTATTTGAAATCCATGCTTTTATGAATTTAGAATAAGGTTGAATGGACTGACCTTTGATATCTAAAAAATCTGGAGGTATGAAACCTGAAATTAAATAAGAATATTGCATGATGGAAATATAGCATGTTCCAAATGATTCTAAACTAGCCAAACTTCCCTCATCGGTTTATTTTTGAATTAACTGCCAAATTAATAATTATTTTAAATTTATGCTACGGTGCCACCATCTGTCAGATTAATAATTATTAATTTAAATTTAGGCTAAGGTGGCGCCATCTATTATTTAATAATTGAACTTTTAATTTTTACTAATTTCCCGAAATTAAAAATTTGCCTTGGCCTGGAATCGAACCAGGGACTTCGGGTTACCGTCCTGATGCCTTACCAGCTAGACTACCAAGGCTCTGGCATATTTTCAATTTTGGGATATATATAATTTAGAGATTATCGGACTTATGCCAACACCAGTGCTCCCGGACAGGCTAACCTAGCGTAAATCCGATAATCTTTAAATTATATACATCCCGAAATTGAAAATATGCCAGAGCCTTGGTAGTCTAACTGGTAAGGCGTCAGGACAGTAACCCAAAGTTCCTGGTTCAATTCCAGGCCAAGGCAAATTTTTAATTTCGGGAAATTAGTAAAAATTAAAAGTTCAATTATTAAATAATAGATGGCGCCACCTTAGCCTAAATTTAAATTAATAATTATTAATCTGACAGATGGTGGCACCGTAGCATAAATTTAAAATAATTATTAATTTGGCAGTTTGGCATGGGCTAGAGATGCATATACATAAAACTGTTATGCATATGAATCTCTCGCCCATTTTATTAATATTTTTATAGTGGCATAATATTTGAAATTTAATTTTTGCATAGATTAATAAGACAATTTATTAACTGATTTCTATAATTTTTTATTTATATATAAGCAAATATATTAAAAACTTTAAACTTTTATTAAAGCATAGTTCAAGATTATTAAAACTGCTTATTTTCCAAATGACAGCTTATAAAACCAAAACAGCACATTTAGCAGTAGGTTATAACATAAACACTATTTAAAACCCAAAAACGTTTTCAGTATACTATGATACTATCCTCTCAGTTGAACAACAGATTCTAAATGTTTTATAAACTTTTATTAAATTTTAATGGACTAATTAAAAGAATTCTCTAGCTGATGAGAACAATAGGCCTCCTATTGTTTAATATGTATAGTCTAAAGAAGCATTTGTTCACAAACTGAAAGCTTTG
Source organism: Olivierus martensii (assembly GCA_000484575.1). Taxonomy (NCBI): domain Eukaryota; kingdom Metazoa; phylum Arthropoda; class Arachnida; order Scorpiones; family Buthidae; genus Olivierus; species Olivierus martensii. The sequence goes on from AYEL01062947.1 coordinate 6,783, forward strand.
CTACCAAGAAAAAGATAAACTTTATTCATTGAAAGAAATGTTTTTACTCCTATTTTCTACTCAAAGCAAGTGCAAATTCGTGAATTCTAATGAATATCAATAATATTAATTACAAACTAAACCTAACAGTCTAACGACTCTGCAAATTCCAGAGTTCAGCCTGAGCTCAGGTCTTACTATTTTCTAAACTAAATATAATCAAATCTAACACAATCAATCAAAATTTAACGTCTAACTGACAAAAACCAAAACTGGAAACCGGAACTTACAACTAGAAGTACCAATTAAGTGTTAGATCTAAGAACAAAACTAGATTAGAAACTTATACTAAGAAATTGAATAAATTCTCAAAACAAGTTAACTAACAAAAAATATAAATTTATTAGATTCAAAACACTTACAAAAATGTAAACAAAGCTTTATTTAAACGATAATAAAGCACAATTCAAATAATCAATGAAACTTATTTAATCAAATTTCAAATATCCAAAATAAAGTTATTCCCAATAAATATCACCTCAAATCCTACTTAAATTCTAATATCTCCACCACCAATACAAACTTCAAGCAATTGTAGATCTTTACAAGAATTCAAATATCACTTAGCCAATCTCTCGTCAATACAACACCTCTCTGTGTCGTTGGTTGTTTCTGTTTTTATACCGAGTGACTTACAATCCTGTACTTTGCTCATTTGCATAAGTTCACGTAACAATATTAAATTTATTAGCTTATAGAGTATTTAATTCATGTTTACAATTTAATTATATACCAAACAAAACATCGATACAAGATCATTCTTATATTCTTATATCAGATCAGTAGTAGAACTTATTCAGATGAAATGACGTCACTAGCTGGGACAGTTCTTTCAGAGAATGGCTTCTGATTCCATAACACGTGATTGCTAACTACTATGACAGAGAATGTGGAAGTAAGTCAACTCTTAAACTAAAATATAATACATTAGATAATATTGAAAATAACAATAAATAATAAAAGAACATAATAAAATAATAAACAGGATAGGTCAGAGTTAACTTCTTCATACTCTTCCCCTCGTAAAATAAGGAACTGCGTAGCATTTCCTTTAAATTTTGTCCATCAGCGCTTACCCATTTACAAATTCTATAAACTTTTCATAACCTCAATGATATTCAAAATTATTTTTCTATGAGCACTTAGTTGATCCATAAATTCTAACATGTGGAAGCTAATTTCTTAACAAAATAATACATTATATCCATAAAAGGATGCCTGATCAATATCGATCGTTTGATAATGGGAAAATTTGATACCAATTCCTTTCGAAGTCTGTAAGAGACTCTTTTCCCCATGTTAATTTTTAAACTTTGTTAGTATCTTTAAAGCTCACTGCTTGTACTCTTTTAATATCAATAACAAACTATAGCAATTACCGCAGTTGAGGTTACTGTTACTTTTTCATACAAGATGCTTATTCATCACTAACATTTTCAGTAACTGTACATCTTCAGGCTGAAAAGTTCCAAAATCATTTTGGAACTTCTCAGCCTGAAGATAGTAGTTTTACCGAAAGCGATAGCGATGAATAAGCATCTTGTATGAAAAAGTAACAGTAACCTCAACTGCGGTAAGTGCTATAGTTTGTTATTGATGTTAGTATTTTAGTAATAATCTCTTACAGTCATCAATGAACTATATTTAAAATTTCCAGAATGTTTCAGTGACTTAACCATTTTGGATTTACAATTACTACAGCTGAAATGAAAAGCATAATTATACAACCTATCTTCTTTGAGAAGGAAGTCCAGCGAGGCGATGATAATCCACCCTCTGTATTGGCCTAAGCTGTCAGGTTGGCACATTGGAACTTCTAGCAACATGCGAACTGGAAACAGTTCTTCTGCTGTCACTATCTACTGAGGCTGTAGGTCTTGCACCACCGGCATCTCAGGTGATGTTCCTCACTGAGTATGATGACCTGTTAAACAGGCAGTATTTCTTCAAATTGGCGATATGTTGACAGCCATGAATAGCTTCACTAACTGGGTCCTTTAATTCGTAGTTAAGTGGAAATATCACTTTCGAAATTTCATAAGGTCCTGCCCACTTTGGTGCCAACTTGGCACTGAATTGTCTATGGGCAAAAAAGATGAGTTTTTAACAATACTAAATCATCCATCTGAAATGTTTGTTGTCTACAGCAACTATTATAATACTGTCTTTGTTGGTTTTGAGCAGAAATGACATTTCGTTGGGCCGTATTCATAATCTTTTGTAATTCCGTTAACCTCTCTTCAATAGTATTGGTGGGTTAGGGCGCTGCATTAGGTGGTCCCACGGAATAAAAACTTCTCGTCCAAAGAACACTTCTGAGCTTTCTGTAACTTCATCTTTTCTTATCTCTTCTACTAGCTTATTCATACGTAAGTTAACTGGTGAGAAACTATATTGTTTATAGGAACCGGTCTAAAGTCCTTCGTTTCATCTACAGCATGTTCCATTATCTCGGTTAGCCCTGGTTTCAAATTTAATGTAAAGTTCAATAAAGTCTCTTATAACTGAACTAACTTGTCGTCTTTTTCTATTGAAGTCTGCCAATTGACCAAAATCACATCACAATTTTCTTCAATTTCATCATCAGCTGGATCGGATTTGGCTACTTTCCAGTTGAGGTTCTACGGGTACTTAAAATGACATGTGCTTTCGGTGGAGGCAAGTTCTTCCCTATAGGAGGGCAGTAACTTCTGGAAGCTGGTGCAATTTCTGAAGAGTTTAATCCAGCAAGTCGTTCCAGATTGTTCATTCTTTTGAGTAAAATGGATAACTGGTTCAATACAGCACTACACTGTGCAGATGAAACACTAATCATATTATCGGTCATCGTAAAAAAGAGGTGATTAAGTATAGCAAAATTGAAAAAGTGACAAATACCACAAAATCTTAAAGTACGAAAATCAATATGGCAACAATCAAGCCAATTTACTAAATATTAAGAAAATTCAAAACCAATAACTACCACAAAGTCAATGAGGTCCCTGTTCGGGTACCAACTGCAAAGTTGCAAATTCTAGCGAATATCAATAATATCAATTACAAACTAAACCTAACAGTCTAATGACTGCAAATTCCAGAGTTCAGCCTGAGCTCAGGTCTTACTATTTTCTACACTAAACATAATCAAATCTAACACAATCTATCAAAACTTAACGTCTAACTGACAAAAACCAAAACCGGAACTTACAACTAGAAGTATTGATTAAGTGTTAGATCTAAAAACAACAAAACTAGGTTAGAAATCTTATATTAAGAAATTGAATAAATTCTCAAAACAAGTTAACTAACAAAAAATATAAATTTATTAGACTCAAAACACTTACAAAAGTGTACAAAGCTTTATTTAAGCGATAATAAAGCACAATTCAAATAATCAACGAAGCTTATTTAATCAAATCTCAAATATCCAAAATAAAGTTATTCACAATAAATATCACCTTAAATCCTACTTAAATTCTAATACCTCTACCACCAATAAAACTTCAAGCAATTGTATAATCCTAATTAATCTGCCATATTTAATCCCTTGATTCTTTAAAGGAATTTTAATGATTTGAATTAATTTAAACTAATTTTTAGCACCATCTCGTAACACTAAACATAATCAAATCTAACACAATCTATCAAAACTTAACGTCTAACTGACAAAAACCAAAACCGGAACTTACAACTAGAAGTATTGATTAAGTGTTAGATCTAAAAACAACAAAACTAGGTTAGAAATCTTATATTAAGAAATTGAATAAATTCTCAAAACAAGTTAACTAACAAAAAATATAAATTTATTAGACTCAAAACACTTACAAAAGTGTAAACAAAGCTTTATTTAAACGATAATAAAGCACAATTCAAATAATCAACGAAGCTTATTTAATCAAATCTCAAATATCCAAAATAAAGTTATTCACAATAAATATCACCTTAAATCCTACTTAAATTCTAATACCTCTACCACCAATAAAACTTCAAGCAATTGTATAATCCTAATTAATTTGCCATATTTAATCCCTTGATTCTTTAACGGAATTTTAATGATTTGAATTAATTTAAACTAATTTTTAGCACCATCTCGTAATTAGAATATTTATTATTTTATTAAATCAATGAGTTGTGCCATCTATTAATTAATAATTAAACTAGAATTTTTAACTAATTTATCTGAAGAAAAAATCTGCCTCAGCCCAGGATCAAACCGGGGACCTTTGGGCTAACGTCCCAACGTCATACCGCTAGACCACCGAGGCCAATGAATGGATTAATTCTCCAGACAGTTATATTAATTTAGAAGTAATTTTTTGAAGTGAGGAAAGAGGTGAAAGTCGCTTGGAGCGAGGTCTGGGCTGTAGGGAGAGTGTTCGCTGAGAATCATCAAATACTCTCCCTACAGCCTGGACCTCAATCCAAGCGACTTTCACCTCTTTCCTCACTTGAAAAGAACCTAGGAGACCGATGATTCGCTTCAGACAAGGAGGTGAAACACTTCGCGACAATGTGGCTGAACATGCAAGGACAGGATTTTTACCAGAAGGGAATATTCAAACTCATCCCACGAAGCGACAAGTGCCTAAACCAATATGGAGACTATGTTGAAAAATAACCTAATGTATGTACTATCAGTTGGCTGTATTGGTTGTATGAAATAAAATGTACATGTTTCACTGCAGGCTTTGTAACCTTCCTTTTTGATCACCCCTCATATAATACGTTAGATAATATTGAAATAACAATAAATAATAAAAGAGCATAATAAAATAAAACAAGATAGGTCAGAGTTAACTTCTTCACACAAATGCTTTTATTTTATACTTTTGCTCATGATAATTTGTTTCAACTTTATTCATTTAGACTAATATTTAGTTGAACTGCCTCTGACTCTGATGACAGTAGCACACTGCCAAGACATTGACAGGATCAAGTTCTGAATATAGTCAATTGATAGTTCATAGTTCCAAATACAAATTATGGCTTCCTGAATTGCACAAAGGCTCTTTGGTTTCTTTCAGACAACTGGATCTGAATCCTATAGAGAACTGTTGGCAACATGTGCCAACAGTTCTCTGTAGGATTCAGATCCAGGCTATTCACTGGCCAGCTAAGAGTTGTAATGGACCTTTCCTTCCAAACATTTTTCATTTGTAACAAATATTAATTCATATATAATTGTCAAATTTCTAATGTAGAAATGAAGCTAAAATAACTAAGTGCCTATTTACACTTTTTTCCAATGACAAGAAGCAGAATTTTTCTGAAAAATGCAGTTATTTGGCAGGTTGAAATGTTCTCTAATGATTGGCAGCTATTTGCTTTCCAATATAGCTAGGTATCCATTGGGATTTAAGGAATAGTTTATAAACTGCAGATGATCTACTCTGCAATACAAAATGCATCCCATCATCATTTGGCTCATAGAGAATTTCATTATAGTTACTATACAATCTGATGGTAATCACTTATGTTTACAGCAAATTGTTTCTATTCAAGGAAGTTTAATCATGGAGGTTAAATTTTTTCTCATTAAAAAATGAAAATAACCAATTTCCACTGCTTGGGAATCCATTTGACATGCTCTTTATACTAATTCAATCAAGTTTTTTTTCATTTTTTGTGTGAGAAGAAATTCCTTCTTAGGACAAAGACTGCAAGTCTATTTTGGAAGAGGTATATTCTGACTATTTCTGCATTTTCTACCATTCCTGAATGTCCTTCCCATTCTTTTTTCAGCTCAAAAAAAGAAGCTTTATATTTTTAAAGCATAAGTGCTTCAAAATGTGGTCCAATCTTGCTGTAGAAACTTATCTGCATCCTATCAGCAGAACCATTATTCCTGAGTTAAGAAAGAAAGCTACTCACTGTCAACTGATTATAAGACATTCTACAAGCAATATGATAGAAAAATCCTTTATGTAAAGTAACAATAGTAGTCTTTCTTTGTGATATTAACTGTACATTACTTGCAATCCTGACACTAACAAGTAATAACTGCAACTCATTGCAGACCTGTTTGAGAATCGCGACTATATAATTGTATAGTGCGCATTTTCTCTATGATAGTTGAATATTTTTGAACGAGATGATTTAAGAATTACGTTAAGCAATTTTATGCCAAATATTAAAAAAATTGCATCAATACATCAAGCTCAGCCATCACATTAATTAATATCAAACTTTTGTGCAATTAGAATCTATGATTTTGTTTCTGAAAACTTGTTTATATTTGTAAAATTAAAAATGATAACAGTGCAAAAAATAATAAAACATAAATCTAATAAACCATTTCTTTCAAAACTTTTGTTCATATTCTTAGTCCAAATTGTTATCTTTAGGTTATTTATGTGCAATTATTTGTATTATGATTATGTTGTGTGCTGTATATTATAGAGAAAAATGTAAGGGGGTCGATGCAAGAAAAAGGTTGGGAATCCCTGCTCTAAATAGTATATGAGTGAGATGAATTCATGAAATTATCTTATAACTCATCTATCATCACATTTTATTTAAGCTAGACTCATTCAAATGTTTAATTTTTAAAACAATTTTGCAAGATTTAGCGCTATACAGTATATAGGACAGTTTAATCATTGGAGAAAATATGATATCCAATAATCTACTGATAGATTCACTTGAAAACAATGAATCTATTGGTAAATTAATAATAAACTCTGACAAGACAGGAAAACTTTGATATACTACTGATAACTGGTATAACAATTAACATTAATATAATGTTAATGATGAATTTACAATTTGAAATAAAAAAGTTCATTTACAGAATATGTCAATAAAACTTGTTAATAATAAAAATAATAATAATAATGTAAAACTAGTACTGGTAATTTAAAAAATTGCTCAAGACTGCAGAAATTAAATTATTTTATTTGTATAATTACTTTTTTATAATGTTTCCATTCTAAATTTTCATCCTCTTTTGGGAGCTATGAAGTCTAAGATATAATGATGGCCCCAAAGGAAGGTTGAAAATGTTAGTCAAATAAAGTAATTTAATTTCTGCAGTCTTGAACTGTTTTTTGAATTACTAGTTTTAGTTTTGCAAAAACAAAAGGATGCAAATAAACAAAATATTAATACCTGTGCCCCTGCTTTAGTAGCAATTCTAGTCAGAGAAGTACAGAATCCAGCTGGTTCTACAGTACCATCACCTGGACTGTAAAGTGTACCATATAAATCAGTTACATTCATGAGAGGATAAAGTTCTTTTGTTTCTTGTGGTGAAAGTACAAAAGAATCAATTCCAAATGCTTTTCCAATCTATATGCAAAATAAAAAGCAGCTTAATTTAAGTTCTTTACAGAAAATTATCTATATAAAAGAGCATCCCATTAAAAATATCATATTTTTATATTTAGCTTTTAATTAAAAAATAATATTTATAAATTTATAAATGTACAATTTTTATGTTTTAATAATAATAGGAATCTATTTAATACTTCTTTGCTAATATTTTTTATTTAAATAAAAAATTAGCTCTATATATTGCTTGTTTTACAAATTACCATTTTTAAACCTATCCACAACTTATAAGATCCATAATTTAAAATAATTTATTTTTAGCTGCTAAACTAGTGAGAATCAACTTATATAAAAATATTTAATCCTTCAAAATATTGACTTTAATGAATCATAATAAGCTTGGCTATATATGGAAGACATAAATTGAAAATTTTGTTATATCTTTAAAGAAATCCACATAGATTCATTCAAATATATGTGTGGATGAAAAGAATTAGTGTCTTGTCAAAAACATTTCTAAAAATAAAGAATTTTTCCTGCTTAACTGCTATTATTTTGAGTTATTTATCTGAATTGATTAAATTTTTAAACTTTTTTATTACAATGATTAACTACTAATTTGGCAATTTAACAAACTCAAAGTGTTTATTTTAAATCTCTTTAATTAAAGATAACAAAATTTTCAATTTATGTCTTTCATATATAATCAAGCTTGTTATGATTCATTAAGATCAGTATTTTAAAGGATTAAATATTTTGTATAAGCTTTATATAAGCTGATTTTCTTTAGTTTAGCACTTAAAAACAGCAAAAAAATTAAGGTTGATATAAAAGCTAATTTTCAAATTTCAAGAATTAGGGATATATGACAAACTTTTATTGATTTTTATTTAAAAATAACAGCTAAAATGAAATAATAATTAAATATAAACATACTTTTTAAATAAAGCTAAGAAAAATATAGTGAACAAAAGAACTCTTTCAAATTTAGATACACAGATATAGTATAATGAGATTAACTATTAAAAAATCAATACATTAAAAGTTATTAACTATAAATTAATCAAAATTCACAAAATTAAATATATATTATTATTATTTATAGATATTATTTATACTTTAATCAAACATTCCAAAGTTGCTAGCAAGGAATCTTATGTTTATAATTGTTAACATTATTTTTGATGTTTTTTGTACAAATACTTTACTTCTCTTTGATGATGTCCTTAAAGTCAGTGTTGTACTGGTGAAAATGGATTAAATTATTAGAGATGCACAAACAAGAAGGAAAAGCGAATATACATTTCATTATTTGTTTGAATGAAAACAGGAAAATATATATATTTATTTATTTTATAATTAATATATTAACAATTTAACAGACTAATAGGTGGAAGAAGTATCTATTAATAGTGAAAAATCTGTTAGGGTGACAAAGTATTTAAAAAATACAATACAGTAAGCAGCATCTTTTGCTAATTCACTAATTTAACAATTATATTTATATATATAAATAATTTAATTGTAAAATTAATTAAATATGTGATTTAAGAATGCAAACCACAGCTGTGATGCTATGATAAAAGAGTATTGACAGCATCATTAACATCATGGAAACAAAGAACCACCATAAAATTAATTTGTTGCAATCCATTAAGAAATTGTGTATTCTGGATAGTTTAAGTATAAAAAATGACAAGTGAAGAGGGTTGAATACACCAAAAATGTTTTTGTAAATAATCAATGATGATTATTAAATTTTTTCCTGTATGAAGATTGTATTTATGTTAATAAAGCACAGGGTCATAGTCTTAAAATAAATATGGATATTACAATTATATTTTCCTATTCATAAAATGCAATTATTTAAATAAATGAGCACAAATTTTTAACCCACACCAACATGCTAAGATTAATCTTCATATGATAACATTGCATTCCTTCTATATAATGAAATGTTGAATACAATACTATTATTTTCCATTGATCTTGGTGGGAATTTAAAATATTTATTGAAAATCAAATAAAAATTTAATTAAAATATTTTGTTTATTAAATCCAAAATCTGTTAAACTGAGGGTCTACTGTAATTATATAGAGTGAGTCAAAATTATGTAACAATCTGAATTATGTGACCATTGGCATGGCCTCCCCAATCTCCAGATCTCACACCGTGTGACTTCTGGTTATGGGATATGATAAAGGAGCGCATGTATAGTACAAAAGTGAGAGACATCGAAGAACTCAAGGACAGAATAAAACTTTAAAAAAGAACTTTCTACTTGATTTAATTATAATACTGTTCATTCTAGCACTGAATAAAAGTGGAAAAATTTACACATAAAATTTAGTAGTGCTTTCGAGGACTTAATAAAGTCGAAAGCGCTACTAAATTTTATGTGTAAATTTTTTCCACTTTTAATCAGTGCTAGAGAACAATATTATGACAGAATAAAAATTGTAATATCCAACATTTCCCCCGAATTGTGTGTTCTGGCACCTGTACTGTTGAACGTTGGTTTATGTGCATTAATCGTGCTGGTGGGCAGGTTGAGACTCTGTATAACGAAAACTCTGACTAAATGCTTTCTCTCAAAGTGTTCAACTGGTGGGCAGGTTGAGACTCTGTATAATGAAAACTCTGACTAAATGCTTTCTCTCAAATAGTGTTCCATAATTTTGACTCACCCTGTATTTTTGAATTTGCTAAAAATAAAAAGAAATGACAATTTGGTTACAGTCACTGTTGCCACCTGACCGGTTTTCCCCGGACAGTCCGGTTTTTCGAATAATGATCTGGTAACTGGTCCATTTGTCTGGTTTTCTTCGAAATTGAAAAATTTACAAAAAAAAAAAGTTTTATGAGAAACTTTTATTTAAATTTCAAGAGTTCTGTTAAACGACGATACTGGTTCCAAATATCACTGCAAGGAGTGACTGCAGAAGCAAAAATGTTCCTGTTATTATGAACCTATTATTATTATGTTCTGTGATTTTTATATAATTTTTGTGGTTTTTATGTATTTTTTTTATTTAATATCATATTGCTTAAGAATTATTTAATATTTACATTATTATTTTTATCTTTGTCAGAAGTTGACTTTTTTCATATTTCTATATTTTATATAACTAATAAACATTATAAGAAAAAAAATTTTTTTAGTGTCCAGGTTTCGATCACTGACTAGGTGGCAACACTGGTTACAGTTAAGGATAAAAGATTTATTAATAAAATATAGCATAAGTAAGCTTAATCACTATTTTATTACTATCATGACAGTTTGTTTCAAGAAATACATGATGAGCTTTCTTTGTTTTCTAGCATTTACATTTAGATCATCCATAAGTTGGAATTTTGAATCTAAATATTTATATTATTACAATAATTTATATTTTTGACAGATTCAAAATTTTTAATGTATTGATTGAATTTGAAGAAGGTATTGTTTCTTTTTACAGAATTGTCAAAGATTAGAAATAATAAATTTTAATGATGTTTCAAAGAATTTGACCCATTTAGAATAGAAATTTAATTGGAAGGGAAATTTTTTTTAAATTTAGACAATTAAAAACATTATTCTTTTAGAGTAATTTTTTTTAATTAACATTAATATGATATAACAAATATATCATAATTATTAATATAATTATTAAATATATTCCTGCTTACATACTAAAAGTAACAGCTGATGCAATATTACATCATCACCTATGCATACCAATCTTATCAGATGCAATCTGTAAGAAATATTGCTATATATTTAGGTTATTTGGACAATACTTACAATTTTAAGAGGTAATGCACTTTCTTTGAATACTAATATATTTCATTATTTATATAATTATAATTTATATTTTATTATATTTAATTAATTCTAAATAATGTATAAAAGAGGAAATTTCTTTTAATCAACTTACTGTATTCTCTTTGTTAGTATAATGTACCATCCAACCTTCTTTCAGAATCTTAGATCCTTTGCGTTTTGTGTGTTTTACACTTTGAACAATTCTCATTAAAGGAATATTATTACTGGATGTAGCACTGAAACAAGATTATTAGATTAGCATTTATTATTACATAATTATATAAAATCCATCAGCCTGAATAATAATAATAATAATAATAATTATAGTATAGCTATCTTATAATGCAGATTAGATCCCTATTAATGTATAAAAGAGGAAATTTCTTTTAATCAACTTACTGTATTCTCTTTGTTAGTATAATGTACCATCCAACCTTCTTTCAGAATCTTAGATCCTTTGCGTTTTGTGTGTTTTACACTTTGAACAATTCTCATTAAAGGAATATTATTACTGGATGTAGCACTGAAACAAGATTATTAGATTAGCATTTATTATTAGATAATTATATAAAATCCATCAGCCTGAATAATAATAATAATAATAATTATAGTATAGCTATCTTATAATGCAGATTAGATCCCTATTCCGCAAATTCATATTATAACTGGGAAGTACTGTATAGCATTTTTTCATAATTATTGTATTTTAGAAATTTGTTAAAGGAACTAATTATAAATATTATGTTGGATGATACCACAAAATTACAAATTTCTTAAAAGAACTGAGAAACTGAAAATTACAAATTTCTTGAAGAACTGAAAAGATTTACAGTTCTTAAAGTACTGTAAATCTTTTCAGTTCTTTAAGAAATGCAGTTTTTGCATGAATAGATATTTTACTATTCATTTTGTTTTCTGAAAATTGCAACTTAAAAAAAGAAATAACATTAGCATGCATTTTGTAATAAAAATTTTTTTATTACGAAAAAATTTAAAATATAATTTAAATTTTAATTAATATGCTGTTCATTGTATCGATAATTTTAATATTTTAAAATACAGAAAAATATATATTTTATTCCAAATCATATCAAGAATTTATTGCTATTACCAGTATAAAAAATAAAACTAATATAATTTAGACAATTCCTTATTTATCAAAACAATGTTTTACCAACAACATACATTCGATGCAGAATTATCAAAATTACATTTGAATTAGTAACATTAAACTTTATATATTTCAGTATCTTTCAGTAATATTTTATTTCTGTTTTGACATTACAAGTTTAAAAGGATTTTTCCATTAATGTTTGGTATAGCAATAGTTGATAAAATTGTGAACAGAAATTTTCACACTAAATATTATGAATAGCAAACTTAATCCAATTACAGGGTTGTAAATTACTCTCTCTTTGCCATTTAAATTATATTTTATTGTATTTAACCCATTTGCTGCTATTGACAAGATTATAAAATAATACAAAACAATTTAAATAAAATTCAATCCTGTGTTATGCAGTGGAGCCAATGCAGAGCAGTTTTTTGCATTTATTGAGTAAAAATAAGTGCTTCCAATGACAGGTCCTAAATTTTCTGATTGCCGAAATTTCTTTTTAAATTCCGTTCTAAAGATAGAAAAATGTGAATGTATTGTATTCATAGAATTTGGACTATTTTTCATCAAATATTATCAATTCTGCTTTCTATTCTATTATATTTTAGTAATCTTATTTAGATTTTGGAGTGAGATAAATTTACTTTTGAAATTTTAACTAAAACATGGAATTTTAGCATGATAAGCTGTAAAATTCATAAAATTGAAAAAATTTTGCTGATAATACAAAAATTTTAGTTATGTTAAAATATAAAATATTTTTACTTATTTGTTCATTTATACTTACAGATAATTTACTAAAATATGATTACTTTTACAGATAATTTAGTAAAATATGAGAAAATTCTAATATAAGCATCCTCAGGCTATAAAAGGGAGCATGGTACTTTGGTTTTATGGCAGCCAGTCATTTTATGGGAAACTGAAGTCAAGCCTACTTTACTGGGCTGCATGTGGTATTGGATGTATTGTGTCAACAAAGTACTCAATGCCAATAAGAGTAGGATAGAAAATGTTATAGCTGTTTATGTATGAGAGTGGACAATTTTCGTATGTTTTTGGTTATAAATTCAAAAATTTATAAAAAAATTAAAATAAAAATTATTGAAATGAAGGAAAAAACATATCAATAAATAAATTTTATTAAAAAAAATGAAACTATTTTAATAAATTTTTGTCACTTTTTGACAAATTAACTAATTAATTAATTTAATTAAAAGTTGCATAATAATTGGTTTTTATTGATAATTCTTATCTGATTTTCTTTATTCATACTTTATTTTATTCACAAGACTTGCTGCTATCAGAAAATATCAAACATTTCATTGGATGGCTAAGAATTCATTTAAAAAATTGTTTTTTTCCCCCCAATCTCATATAATAAAGAAAAGTTGCAAAAGAAAGAAAACTCAAAAAATATTTTTACACCTTTAGAAATAAAACTCAAAAAATATTTTAAAACACGGAATAAATCTTAAAAATTTCAAAAAATTTTATGAAAATTAAGCGAGATTTCACAATTTTAATTTTTTTATTTATTTATTTGCATATTAATGAGGCTTAGTTTAAAAAAAAAAAAGAAGGCAGCAAAAGGGTTAATTAATTCTAAAATTTTTATTATCCTATAATACCGGGTGATTTTGAGCACCCGTACCACCCTTTTTTCTCGGAAACGCAATGAGATAGGAAGTAGGGGAAAAAATTTTGATTACCAAAGTATACCTGAAGAATTGAATGGGCATGATAAAAATTTCATGGGCCCATCGGAAGTAGAGGCACAAGGGGTCAACTTTGAAATCTCCAATGGAAACTAATGCTGATTTTGGCATAATTGGATAGAACTGTGAAAAACAAAAAACTTTTGATTTGAAAGTTTTTTAATATTGTGAGGTCCCAGGACGTATGTATGTAAACTGGTGTCTTGAGTGTTATCATTCGATAATCTCATTTCTGACACCAGTGTTAAAAACTTGCAGCGGATGGCCAATATAAAAATACGTATATCGATAAATTTTAACATATTTTCGAATAGGGTCGCGAGTAAGTGACGGAGGGATCCAGGATAGAAGAATTGATTCGGATACTTATTCAAAACAAATAATATATATTTATTTAAAAAAACAGGAAATAAAACCCAATATTAACATAATTCGCTAGAGAGAGCTATCTGACCTGGAGATCATACCTCGGAGAGAGAGTGAATAAAAAAAAATTGTCATTCCTCTATTATTCTCTTATGTCTTCGTTCCCTATCTCGTCAGACGATCGCCAATGGGATGGGACACGGATTCACCTTTATCGGTCTACATTTTTACACCTTCTGTCTGGAGTGTTCTTTGCTCTCTCTTGATCGTCTGTCGACTGTCTTGTTTATTTTTTGAAAGACGAACTCATCTTTTTTTGTTATTCGATAAGAGACGATCATAGTCGCTTATTGTTTAGCAGAAGGCGATCTCGTTTCATCATTGTTTGAAGAAATCGACCTTTCTGCATTCCAGACATCCAATTTTTTTTTATAAAAATATGTTTTAATAATTATAAAATTTTATTAATTAAAACATATATTAAATTATTTTATTATGGTTCCCAGGTCTCCACAATATCACTTACAGATTGTGAGATATCACAAAAGAAGATGTCACTGCACGTATTGCCGATGGGGCTATTCAAGCAAAAATAAAAGGAAGAATCTCACAGAGGGCATCTGTGTATATCCATGACACTCATAAAGGGCTGAAACAAGTCCAGAAACCCTTGCTCTTGAGTATGGCTCCATGCTGAACTGTGATGGCGAGACTTGTCACACCTGTGGTTCGAGTGCTACTACAGAGTATCAGAATTCGCCTTGAATCTTCATATTATTGCCCTTTGCTGCTTCAATAATGTTTGGCAATGTACAAAGATGCCTCTGTCTGATTTTTATTCTTCTTATTGCTTGAATAGGCCCATCAGCGGTACATGCGGCGGCATCTTTTTTTTGTGATATCTCACAATCTATAAGTGATATTAAAAAACTTTCAAAACAAAAGTTATTTGTTTTTCACAGTTCTATTCAATTATGCCAAAATCGGCATTCGTTTCCATTGGAGATTTCAAAGTTGACCGCTTGTGCCCCTACTTCCGATGGGCCCATGAAATTTTTATCATGCCCATTCGATTCTTCAGATATACTCTGGTAATCAAAAATTTTTTCCCCTACTTCCTATCTCATTGCGTTTCCGAGTAAAAAGGGTGGTACGGGTGCTCAAAATCAACCGGTATAAAGCAAATTATTATCTATTATTGTTTTAATTGATTTGTTTTCTGATTTATATCAGTATTTTGCAATTTGTGATCATCATGTGTTAGAAATTGTTTATATATTTAATAAAATACAATCATAATTAGAACTTTAAAGTCTTTATTCTACACAGCAAAAGTGCTTTTAGCTGTAGCCATCATTATCTGTCATAGTAACAGATGAAATAATTTAAATGTGATAAAAAGAAAAAATAAAGGGGAAAGAGCAGCTGGCCATAACACTGATGAAAGAAGTAGCATCTAGGTCCAATAACTCGGAGGAATCAGCTGGTCATACATTAATGAGAGAGGAAGCAGCTGGTGGCAGTAACTCAAAGAAAATGGACAGTAAAATTCTGTTATTGGGAAATCATCATCACTGAAGAATAAGAAGTCCATCAACACTGTGCATGTGCTGTGACATTCCAAAGGTCCATGAAGAAGTTGACGAACTAATCCTTCATCAGAACAGTGACTTTTTCATGTTAACACACATTCTCTTCATAAAAGAAAAACAAGATATTTATCCTCCCATTGCGATTGTATGTAATGAATCGAGAACACATTTAATATTGAGAAATCTCTCGATATTAAATGTGTTTATATACATTAAACTATTGTCTCTGAGTCAGTTGTTTCTAAGTCTCATTACTCATCCTTAGTCATAGCCACGACCATAATAAACTTATGAGGACCGGGCCCTCTAGGGTTCACGACCCCAACCCCCAGGCCCGTCGGCGTCCAATGTTCTACAAATATCATAATGTGAATGCCGAGTTTCCAGCCGGTTAAATGAGGCAACATTGAAGTAGCGAACTCCATCAAAATATCTACCTTTATTAATAGAAATTAATTCCAATATAAAAACAGCAAATATAAACAATAAACACAAAAATAAGAAACCATTAAATTCTCTTGCATAGGTTCCAATCGTGGCCGAATGATCCAGCGGCAAACGGTAAACACAAACAGTTTCACAATTAAACAAAACATCGACAAGTCTCTATGGACGATTTCGCTGAACAAGATGAAGACAACAACATGACAGAGACACAGAACATCAACAGTCACCACACACTAAAAGACAGACTGCGACACCACTGAAAAATGGTATCAATTTTATAAGTCGCACTAATCAAAATCGCAATTTTATAAGTCGCACTAATCGAGGACTACCTGTATTCTTCTAGTGCTTTCTAATCTACTTGTTTTTTCCATATTACACAAATATCATCCACATACCTTTTTTACAATTTTATTTCCAATGCTAATCTTGGTATAACTTTTTCTTCTTTGAACCTGATCATCAGTTCAGCTAGCCCCTGCCATTGGGCTTCCGATAGGTACACCTGTTTTTTGTTTGTAATACTTACCGTTAAATATGAAGTATGATTGGTGACACACCATATCACATATTTCTTGGATGAAGTTAGTTATTTTTTCTGAATCATTCAGATTTTTAAGCATTAGTCTGTATAACTGTATGCAGGCTGGTTCTATGGATATAGATGGGTACAGGGACTCAAAGTCATATACTGTTATCACTTCATTGGGAAAGGGATTTAAGCTTTTTAAATGTTCTATAAAGGTTGAGGATGATGTGGTTAATAGATTATAACCTTGCATTTTTTCTCTGCACCATCTTGCCAGGTTCTTTTCAAGTATATAAGTCGGACTTCTTACTTTTTCAACGATCGGGCGATCTTTAACGGAGTTTTATGTAGTTTAACAAAGCCGAACATTCGGGGGCATGCAGGTGCCATTATTTTTGAGTTTTTTAAAAACTGAGGTAAATGTTTGTCCTTTAGTAGACGTAATGTTCTTTTCTGTAAGTCTTTCGTTGAGTCTTTATCTATAGGAATGGAGCCCGTTTCTTCAATAGCTTTTTTTACCATATTATTATAGTTATCTTTTTTCATAATTACTAGTTTCTTTGATTTGTCATCTTTTGTACATACCAAGTTCTCTTCTCTCAGCCATTTTTTAGTTTGTTCAGTCGCTATTTTCATTTTTTTTGTTTCTGACTGTTTTCTATTTTTTAATCTTATCTTCTTTTATTTTTCTTACTAGTTTCCACCAAATTTTTTTTTGTCTATTTTCTCTAATTCCGAGATTATCGGCTCCAACTGTATTGCAGCCCTTTCACAATCACTTTCTTCATATGGGGAGAATAACAGTCCTTCAGATAAGGCTTTGGCAGCATATGGTGGAGTTTAATGTTATCTAAAGTCGTTATGCTATCTTTAGAGTGGTCTAAGTGGTTTTCTGCCCTATAGTATCCTTTTAGTTGTTGAGAAAAGATCCATTTTAATTTCTTAACATATTGTCTTCTTAATTTAAATTCTAACCTGCATTTTATCAAATTAATACTTTCTACTGTTTCATTATAAACCTCTGTGTCCTTGTTCCTAAGTATCTCCGATTTTACTTCTATTAAGTGTTTTAGGCGATACAGCTTCCTTTTTGTGTTCGTGATGGAAACTTTAAAACACATCTTTTTGGTCTCTTTCTCTACTTTTTTACAGTCTACCAGAAGTCTAATCCTAAAAATGCTCATCGGAAGTACTTTGTTGATTTTACACTGGTTAAGAAATTCAAGCTTTTCTACGGTTCTACAGAAATTAAGACTAACCTTTTTTAACTCTGGCTGGCTTCCGTGTTCGTGTAGAAAGTTGTAATTAAACCTGATGATGACCCCAAAGGAGGGTTGAAAACGTTGTCAAAATAAAGTAATTTCTGCAATATAGTGCTAGTTTTTGTGTATTATAATGATATTTCAATAGTGCAGAAACAGAAAAATGCAAAGAAAGACTTAAAATTAATTCCAAAAAAAAATATTTTCAGCCTATATTCTGTTCCTTATTCCTATTAATACTCTAGATTATTTTAATTGTATAATGAAATTATTATTAATCTTTTGGAGTCATTTGCAAATACTATTTCTTCTCGTACTCAGAATTATTTTTAAGTAAATTTATTTCTTTTTTTGTATAGTTTTTCACTAGAAGATATCTATATGAAACTTTTATATCTAATTTGAAGTTGAATTCTTCATAATATTTTTTTTTTTTGTTTTAAATTATTATGCTTGCATTTATTTTAATAAAAAATTTGAGGTTTTTGAGAACTTAAAAACTTATTTTAACAATTATGTTCTCTTTTGTTCAAATAGTAACAGTCTACAAACAAATACATATTTTTATAATGATGGGACAGTTTTCTATTTAATAATAATAATTTCACATTATTTTGACATTTTTACCAATTCAATAAGTTGTAAAATATTTTGTATGAAACTTTATTTATTTTAGATTTATCCTATATGTAGATTCTTTTCTATATCAAATACCTTAATGACAAATTTCATATTTCATTCCTATTTTTCACTGGAAAATTTTATAAAAAACAATTATGATTATGATTATTATGATTGATAAATTATGATTATTATTATTAAAAAACAAATTATGATTATATTATTGCCATATAAACAATTATATAAAAACAATATAAACTGAATTTTTGAAATATTTTTTAATATTTAATTTTTTTACAATATTTACAGGAGATAATTTCTTGAAGAAGCAAATAATGCATTTAAATAATCTTTTAAAATAATAAACCAAAGACCATAAATCAAAATGGGATATTTCTAAAACTGCTTACTTTGCTGGAAGTTTTGAATCATCATCTGGACTATAATGTGAATGATTTCCTTTCTCATTCAATATTTCATTATCATTATCTGAATCATCATCTAAATTATCTTTTTCACTTCCATTTTCAGTTTCTGAACTTTTAGATGCTTCCAGAGCTAAAAATAAATTGAATATTTATAATTTAAAATAAAAAAATATTTAATTGATTAAATTATAAATAAAACTAACAATTGCAGTTCATATGTATAAAATACATAGTGAAAGTCACTGAAGTCAACTATATTTAATAAGGTTTGTCTCAAATAATTATGAATATGTTGTTTCAATCATTTCAAGAAGACAAAAGTAATTTCTAATAAAACTGCTTTTATTACATGACAAAAACAAACAATTTCAAAAAGTTTGAGATATGTAGCTTTGTTTCTCAATATTTTACATCAAGGGTGTCAAACTCGCGGCCCACAATGACTATATTTGCGGCCCAGCCAACCAACAAACCGTACACAATAATAATAATGACCATATTTTGTTCAATGTTATCACGTATGTAGTGAAACTACGCATAGGCGTACCATTCACCCTCCCATTAATATTAGCAGCTTATATTTTAGCAACCTACTGACTACCTATAATCTGTCCCGGTTAAGAAAAACCCTGATGTAAACAAACTGTTTCTCTGAAATTTATATTCATGCTCTCTAAAAAAAATTCTTTTCTTCGATTTTCTCAATAAATATAGAATCAGTACCTAATCATATGCAAATGGCAGTGATTGAGATTCAATGCGATTCAAATTTGAAGGCAAAATTCATAGAAGTTGGCATGCCTGAATTT